>CAUYRT010003985.1:0-14119 GCA_963574885.1 Lepilemur ruficaudatus | reverse complement strand
AGATGCAAGGGAGGGGAAAGTTAGCCGCTCCACCTACCCTTGTCGCTGGTCTCCAAGCTTCTCGTGGGCTTTCTCCTTCCAGTTCTCCTCCGCACCCTCCTCCCGTGGAGTCTCTCATGGTCTCAGGTATCCCTCCTTCTGACCCTCGTCCGATGTCTGCTTGTCTGCTTGCTTATATCTGCCGCTTTCTTCTAAAATCTGTCTTTTTTGCAGAGACACTCTGGCTGGCGGCTTTACTCGTCCGCCATCTTTCGCCTGATACCAAGAAGCTTCTTAAAAGATTCTTCTCTCCCTTTATTTCCAAGTCATTTTATTTAGCCTCAATGGTAGGATAAAAAATGGCCCCCAAAGACATTCATGTCCTAATTCCTAAAAAAGGAGCAGGGTGTCTTTGTAGATGCAATTGATTTAAGAATCTTAAAATAGAGAGAGTTCCCTGGGTTATCCAGGTGAGCCCTAAATGCAATCACAGATGTCTTTAAAAGAGAAAGGTAGCAGGGGCTTCGACAACACACATGTAGGACATGAAGACAGAACAGAGAGAAATTTGAGAAGCTGGTTTTAAGATTGGAGTAATGTGGCCACAGCCAAGGAATGCCAGCAGCTGCCAGAAGCCAGAAGAGGCAAACAACAGATTCTCTCCTAGAGCCTCCAGAAGGAATGTGACCCTGTTGACACCTTGATTTCAGTACAATGACACTGAATTTGGGCTTCTAGTCTTCAGAACTGTGAGAGAGTAAGTTTCTGTTGTTTTAAGCCAGACACTTTGTGGTGATTTGTTACAGCAGCTGCAAGAAACTGATACACACTCTCTGGCAGTTTTTTTTTTTCACTTTTCAATTCTCTCTCTTTATCCTTTTGCTTTTTGTTTGTTTGTTTTTGAGAATACTCAAATAGTGGTGAGAATTTCAGCTCCTCATCTTATTCAACTTCTCTTTTTCTGCATTTTCTTCCCTGAGTGTCCATGTCTTAGCCTGTGAATCCTGTGAGTCCCTAAATCAGTATCTCTGGTCACAGCATTCCACCTGCCATGTAGCCAGCTTATGGGTTTTCCATATTCTAAATCCTCTGCTCACTGTTTCCATTTACTTAATAGGATGTGAGGGGTGTTAATACGTATTGCACAGAAGAAGGTTTTTAGGGTTGAATTACCTTGGGAATTTCTGGGCTAATCAAAGTGTGAGAATGTTAGTTCCTTATTGTAGGACTTCTCCTTGACTTGTTATGGAGTAGTCCTTGGGAAATGGCTCTTACAGTGATGGTTTCATTGTGGATTAAATCCCACTTCCTGTCCTGAGAGCTTCTTTATCCATAAGCTTTGTCTACAGAAGGTCTGATCTTCTCCATCCCCTCCCTGTTCCCTACTCTCTGCTAGAGCCACCCTTCTTCTAACTTGCTGCCCCCAATGGGCTCAGGCTTCATCCTTCTTCATGTCAAATTCTGCACTTCAATTAGAGTCCATAGTCCAATTTGTGAGGCTATTGGGGTTGAAACCCATAGAAAATTTTCTTCTTTTTTCCCCATTTGTCTTAATAGTATATGGGGTACAATCAAATCTGGAGTAGGAACAGAGAGGGTCTAAATTTGAAAGTAATGATGACAATCTTTTTCTTTTATATATACATATTTTTAACTATTATTTATTTATTTTTTTAAAAAAATGAGGTCTCACTCTTGCTCAGGCTGGTCTTGAACTCCTGAGCTCAAGCAATCCTCCCACCTTGGCCTCCCAGAGTGCTAGGATTATAGGCATGAGCCACCATGCCTGGCCAATAACGACAATCTTACACACCTGAAGTCTCTAGAAAAATACTACGTAGTCGTTTCATTAAAAACAAAGCAAACACAATTCTTAAAAATGTGATTAGCTAAAGTAACATCAGGAAAGATAGATTTGGGGAGCAGATTTGAAATGAAACTCATCTACACATAGGTAGGCCATCTGCCTCTCACCAGACTTCCTTGGCCTCCCAGCCATTTGCAGACACCCACCGGTAGCTGTGAGACTATTCAGGGGTCTCATAATTATCTTCCTCTGAGCAAATTAACCACACTCAAGCCCAGCTACCTCCTGGCCTGAGTCTGCCTGTGATGGTCTCTGGTACTCTCTGCTGCTACAGACCTTACCATGAGGATTTCTAACCCTACACCTTTAGGGACTGTGAGGTAGTAACTGGACCCTTGAGCTATTTTCAATAGTTCAGAAAGCTTAGTGAGAATTTGCAGTGAGGCTGTGATCACTACACATGGAGTCACCATTTGGGGAGGAGGAAGTCATTTTAAATCAGTTGTACTAATATAAGTTAGTTTGTGATGGTTAAAAGTTCCGATTGGCAATTCTGCATGTTGTCAACAAACACAAGTGATGAAACAAATTAATCAGTAAGCAATAAATGTTTTGTGGTTAGTAGACAAAAATTTGTGAAAATGTGCATCCTACTGAGGAAAGTAATAAAGGTGACCCTCGGTGGTGAAAAAAATTAGGGATTACTGCTGTACATCTTTCTCGGACTGTCTTTATACTAATTCTTTCTCAACCTAATTACTCACTTTCTGCTTTACTTATTTTTTAATCCTTTCATAAATATTATTCTGCCATCTACTTTCCTCCTTCTCTCTCCTTTCTTACCACGCAATGTATGCCCAGTGAGTGATTTACAGCACTGCTCTGGAGTCCTTCTTAAAAACGATGCCATAAAGAGCACAGCTCTTAAGTTACGACAGTGATTCAGCTTCCCCCGGCACGTGGGAAAAAGCTCACCTTGCGTCGGAGCAGCTTTCCTCCTCCGAACCGCCTAAGACAGCACCCCCGCCCCCAAATACAAATCCTCCCTTAGTTGATGGACATTGCCAAGGGCAGGAGCCTTTCCCCTTTTATTTCTTTCAGGTCCTTGGCAGTACCTGGTGCCATTCTGACAACATGGTATGATGTTCAAGGATTTTTTTAAACTGACATAAAATTGTCTGTGTAGAGCTTAACATGACATTAAATAAGACTGGGCAATTAATAAGTGATGCAGAAGTGACTTTTTATTCAACACAACACACTCACCAAAGTCTTGGCATTTGTCTGGGTGGGTTGAAAAGGCAGCAGAAGACAAATGCTTTTGTTCTGGTATAAATTTTGGGATAAGCTAAGTTTCTTGGTCTATTGTCTGCCGCTACAATGGAATACCTGAGGCTGGGTGATAAATAAAGAAAAGAGGTTTATCTGGCTCACGGTTCTGCAGGCTGTACAAGAAGCCTGGCGCCAGCATCTGCTTCTGGTGAGGGCCTCAGGGAGCTTCCAGTCAAGGTGGAAGGGGGAGGGGAGCAGGAGTGTCACCGGCGTGTCACATGGCAAGAGAAGGAGCGTGAGAAGGAGGAGTGCCAGGCTCTTTTAAACAACCAGCTCTCAGTGAACTGATAGAGCGAAAGCTCAGTTATTACCCTGAGTAGGGCACCAAGCATTCAGGAGTGATTCACCCTGGGGAACCAACCCTCTCCCATTAGGCCCCACCTCCAACTTGGGAATCAAATTTCAAGATGAGGTTTGGAGGGGACAAATACCCAAACCATAGCAGTAAGGGACAGCATGAACATGAGAGGGTTTGAAAGATAAGAGGTATGAAGTCAGTTGTATCTGCTGTTTGAGTTGCAAGACTGGTGGAGTGGTGAGCTGGTTATATCTTTGGTGTATTTGCAGGTTTGAGGAAACTGAACTGCAAGTTCAGCTCACAACAGGGCTAACTTTAGTATGCGGCTTGGCGTGATCAGACACTTCATTTGTTTTCTGTGTTGCACAAATAACATTACAATACGTTAATGAAAATTGAAATGAAAGAAAAACTTTGCCTGTGATTCGCCATTGCAATAAATGACCATTTTCATTTTTTCGTGTTCTATATTCTCTTACCAAATGAATACATTTTATGTGGTTATAGCTATAATGTAGGCACAGTTCCATATTCTGTTTTTCATTTAACATTTTATCACAGCCATTTTTCTATGTCATGACTGCAGCCCAAGGCTTTGCAGCCGGGAGCAAGTGTTGTATCTGGCTTTGCCATTTCCCCCGAGGAGTCAGACAGAGCTGGGTGACGTCTGTCCTTTGGGTCAGTAGGGCCTGCCCACTGCCCACTCTGGCTGAATGCTTGGTAGGGGCTAATTTTATCATGAGGACTGAGAGGTGGGGGACGAGGGTCCTTGAATTTGCATGGAAAGATCAACTTTTCCATTTTCTTTCCAGCAGGGGCCCTCTTGGGGCTTGCTGGGGTTACAGTGCCAATGGGTCTGATAGGCAGAGGGAGAAGAGAGAACTCAGACCTTGAAGCTACTCTGCTGATCACCAGACATGGGCCTCAGGAGCACAGTAGCCTGACCACAGGGCCAAGCAGAGGCTCGCGTTGCCAGGAGTTCTGTGCAGCCAGGGATGGCGGCACATGTCGATACTCAGGCTAACTGGTCAGCAGAGGAGCCCCGAGGACCTGGCAGGTGTCTAGGGCTGATAGAATTGATTAAGACTTGGGAATCACTCTCATTTTTGCTCATTTATTCTAACTTCAGTAAACACTGCATAAGCCGTTTGATTTATTTATTCCAGATCCTTACTCTGCCTCCTTCCAGAAAAGATTTGAGATGCCTCACCCCAGATACCACAGGTTCAGTAATTCCAGTGTATTAGCATCTGTGTCCCTTTTATGCAGACCTGCATAGTGTGGAGCGCATAGAAAGAAGAAGAAGGCTGGGGAAAGACAAACAAAGCTTAAAGAGGGTTGTAAAATACACACAAGGAAGCAGGTGAGCTTGGCCATTATTTCTTAGACAGGACACACCGGGAATAAAAAATACACAGCCTACTATTCCTCTGAGGAAATGATGCATGAAATAAATGTTATTAGTGGCCCAGGAGGATGCTTTTCCTTATTTGTTAATGTACCTCATGCTGAAAATATGCCAAAAGCTGTCAGCACCGGGCGGCAGAATTATAAGAAGCCTTTGCTCCCGAATATTCTGTTTCATGGAAGGCGCACTCGCTCCTCTCTTGCAGAGAGCCTCCACCGCAGTGAAGTCTACCTTCCCTTTTCTCTCTCTCCGTGTCTTTTTATACTTCTCCTTCCTGGCTGGTGTTTGACAACGGAATGCCTTTCCAGGATGAATACGACATTTTCCCCAACAGCCTTGAGCACTTCCAATTTACCCCGAGAGCATCCTTCTTGCCCTGAGTGAGGAGGAGGCGTCATTCTCTTGCTTCCTCAGTTCGGGTTATTCTGTAGGAAAAAATGATCGCAGCCAAGGCTTCAACAGGGCGAGGAACGCATTTGAGTAACCCTAATCTTTCCTCATGACAGTGCTGGCGCATTAGCACAATGCCTGCCTGTCAGCGGGGAAATAATCCCACCCAAACACATTGCAGAGATTTGGAGGGTGTCTCCTCGGTCTTATTAGTCTGGCGGAGGGAGAGAGAGAAGTGGGGGAGGCGGCGAGAAGCGCCGAACACCTGGAATTTGTTCTCCTGGGCTGACAGGTTGCAGCTCGATGTTCTTCTCCCTCCGTTGATAACGCTTTGTGTTTAACGCTCTCTAATTGTGCTTGCGCGTCCTCCCTTCTCTCCATCTTTCAAGGTTTGTGCCCAAATATGGCTTTATTTCAGCCCTTATTTTCCACTTCGTTTCAGATTCTCAATCCTGTGGGTTGGGCAGAAAAGGCAATTTGCCAAGTCTGGGGCAGCACTTGTGTCTACGGGAGAGGGTGCGCACCTTGCTGGTGCTGTGTGCGTGTGTGTGCGTGAGAGAGAGAGAGAGAGAGAGAGAGAGAGAGAGAGAGAGAGAGAGAGAGAGAGAGCAAGAGAGAGCAAGAGAGAGCGATTAGAGAGATCCTGCAATAAGTGCTTTGGTGCTCGCTTCTTCAGTAGCGACAGTAGTGATTCCATCAGACAGACATATTCTAATAAACTCAGGGTCTAAGGGTCACAGTATTTATCTGGACATCCACCCATTTGTCTGCATTAATTCAACAAAGATTTAGTGATCACAACTGTTAAGCGTGCAGTGTGCTCGATTTTCAAGTCCTTTCTCTTGCTTTGCTATTTCTGCCCAGGATTGAAAACAGTGCTACACTCACCGCCGACGTTCACCAGGTGATGGTTAGTTTTTCTTTAACCATCCAGTTCTCTCCTTTGCAGCCCAGGAATTACCCCGTCATCGGATCTCCATGTTCTGAAGCGAAGTTCTCATAAAGAACGTGCCTCAGCCTTGCACGACATGGAAAACTCTAATCAGCTACTTGCAAACGCTCATTTGGGGGTTGACCGACTTGCATAGAAATCCCGGATCTGCCACATTTTTCTATGTGACCCCCTTGGACAAACTACTTGGCACCTCTGAGTTATTATATGTGGTTTTGCACGTATGACAACTCAAGTTCTGTTCTTGTTGCTTTTATGACGCTATCTCTGGTCATTTCTCCACCTCCTTCTCTTTCCTTTCAGGTCACCCATCACTACCTCACGTTATCCCTTTGCTGTTTCTAGAGTTCGGAGTTTCTCATCCTTAGCCCTTGGCTGGTAAAACACCAGACAGGCACTCAGCAAATACTTATTCATGAATCAACTCTTGAATCTAATTTCCCAAGAGTTGATAAACATGGGATTCTTGTCCAGTTACTTACGCATCTCGGTGGTTTCAGTCGCTGGCAATGGAACAAGTACAAGGTCCACTAAGGGATTAGCAAGAGATTGGCTTTGTGTGGTGGTGCTTGAGAGAAAATATTGAGGAATTTATTTTTTAATATTATAGGAAATTGCTGGGGTTATTTGCAATTACAATTCCATTCCCTTTAGATATTTGTTTTGCGACCTACACAAATATTTTTAGAAAATAAATTATCTTAGTTTAAAATAATTTTCCCAAGTGGAAATTATTTTTTCTAAAAAAAACAAAAACAAAGGAATACATTATTATGGAGAATGTGGAATATTTGAATAATCAAAAGTTACGGATCTGGTGGGTATAGTGCTTTAAGTGTTATTTTGATATTTGCATCAGCGATGTGTGTATTGTCTTTGGGTCCAACTTACAGGAAAATGTACAACTGTATGTGTTCCCACAAGTATCCAATCATTCAGGTGTAACTTTTGTACCTGTTATTGTTTCCAATTATTCACTACAGTTCTTTGGAGTCAAGGTATAGCTGGTTGAACTTATTATGTTAACATCCTTCCCAGAACAGCATATCCAAGCTTTTAGCTTTTTTTTTTTTCTCTTCTTCTTCCTATTATTACCTGGATCATCCTTTTCAAGTTAATTCTGCATTCTGCTGTGTCTTGTGTTAACTGACCTGGCTAAAACTGAACTTGGTTCTTAGAATCAAGAGAGATTGTGCTTTTGCTACACGTAATGGCATCTGCCCAGCATCTCCTATTCACTTTAAGGGATTTTGGGAAGATTATAGGAAATGATTTCCAGTGGGACATCACTTTCCCTTAGCTAAGCTGAATTTCTTTCCTTGGCTATCTTTGTGACTTATTTCTGCCCTGCTCACAGTTTCTCTGAGCCTTGACAGACTGTGTAATTATTTTTATCAGCACATTTTCACTTCCAGGTTGTTAATAAATATATTGAAGAAAATTAGCACTAGAGGATTAACTACAATCAGATTCTTAAGGCAGTAACTATTAACTTTGTCTGAGGCTGAGAAATGACCATTGATTTCTGCTCCTTAGTTTCTGTCTCTTAACCAGTTCTAAAAATCCATAATGGGATTTTCCATTTTGCCTTATGTAGTCAACAAGTTTTCCCTCAAAAAGTCACTAAAATCATTTGGAAACCAAAAATTTATTTTGTGCACTCATTTTTCCCTTATCTACCTTTTTAAAAAGACATTTTAAGAAGATCCGCTAAACTAAACAGTCACGATCTTCCTAATGGACAAAGACTATGTCTTTACTATAGGAAACTTATTTCTGACAGGTGTGTTATAGCATTATGATTGGTATCCCCCATATTCCTAGACCCTTCCCCAGTGGCTGAAGAAGTTAAGACAGGGGAAGGCCTTTCTTGTAACAGGCTTCCAAATGGTGTGGTTTGTGTAGTACTAAATAAACCCTGGGCTAAGGAAGCAGAAAAGTAGATTAATAGCATCACGCTTTCCCCAAAGATAGTCAGAGATCATTGCAGCCTAGGGCATTTAGAAAGTTGGATTTACTATATCCTTTAAAAATATTTCTGAAAAGTCATGTGTATATAATTTTAAATTCTGCAGCATCAGGCCTGTATTTTTAAATCTTTGTCACTTTTTATCTAAAGACATCCCAAACACGGGTTCCTGGGTTTAGAAAAAGAAGTGTTTGGGCTGGAAACAATCTTGGCATGGCTTTATAACAAGTAATATCTCTTTCTAGGCATCAACATGAATTTCAATTAGAGCCCAGAGACATATCCAGTGAGGTATCAACCCAGAGACAGACACAAATGTATGGCCTAAGTGCAGCCCTTAGACCAATCCAAACTTCACAGAACAAATCCCTTTATTAAAAGGATTTGTTCTGTTACATTTGGATTCAGTCAAAAGGCTGCACTCAAGGATTGAGAAAGCCACATGTGGCCCCAAGGCCGTGGGTTCCCCACCCCATTAGACCTTCTGTCAACGCTTTCCCTGGAATCATGCGTCTCTCTGGTTTCTGAAAGAATTAGGGAACAGGAGTGTTTCACTACCTCTTATTTAGGGGCATGCCAAGAAAACCTACCCACTCTGATTCCTACTTTCTCCAACAGGTGGAAGGCCACGGTATTCTTCATGCTACCAGTTCTCCCCTCATTTGTTAGCTCTGTGTGGTGGCTCTGAATTCTTACCCTGGTTTCACTACAGACCACTGGTGAGCTGATATGTGTCTCTCTTCTCAGAGGCTACCGGTTCAGGAGTAGTTTGTGACTGGACTGTGGAATCCGCCAGTCTCCAGCAGATGGGACGGCAGCGACACCCAATGCTGTGTGCTCATCCATCCACACCTTTACTTCTTCTCATCTATTAAAACCTCCTTATAAAATTGCTGCGTATGTGCTCATGACTTTCCCTGAGTCAAGTCTATAAAACAACTACCTTTATTTTATTAAGAAAAGGACAGAAAGTAGGGTTAGAAAAATCAAATAATTTATTCTCCAAATCATGACAGAAATATAATGAACTGTAGAATGATGCCTTCTGAATTGAGTCCCAGTAATCTATTGCCTGGGTATTCCTGAGTTTTCTTCAAAAGGTGCCTGCTGTGAGTATGCCACTATTCCTTGACAGTTCTAGAACTGGGATGATACCAACTCCATGACAGACTAATAAGGTGTTAGAGAAAATTATTGGAAGAGTAATGGAGGTCACCAGTCGAATCCATCCAAGTCTCCTTTCTGTAAAGTAGGTGGTGAGGCCCTAGGACCTGCTTTATTTCTTTATGTGTGAAACATCCCCCCAAAAATTTCTTTAGCAGTCCTCATCTGAGCCTTAACCATTCAACACTCCTTTATGACTATCATAACCTTGTGCATGTTCATATTTAATAATCAGGTATGTTCTTAGGGACTCTTGTTTTTTCACCCTCCCTCTTTATCTCTCTCTAAATACACAACTAAATGAACATCAATCCAATATATACAGTTGTAAGCACATCTAACTAATACAAATTATGACTAATACAGCAAGTCATCACCCCTCTGTTACGGCAGTCTTGTTAGATAAGGTGAGGGAGGGGTCTACACAGAGGTGATTTCTGGCATATAGGAGACAATTGTTAACTGAGTAAGAAGGTATTCATTTTAGATTCCTTAACAGGGATATATGGGATCTTCCGATCTCCTCTTTTCTGCCTATGCCTTCCTCATTCCTAAAACATACTGAGTGGGCTGAGGGAGGGTGATCTTTGATCTGTGCTGACGGCAGTAAATTACCGTGTTGAGCACTGTTTTGAGAACTTTACGTTGTCTTACTGGCTCAAAAATCTGCAAAGTCTTCGTTATTATTTACGTTTTAAAGATGAGGATATATGGTCAGAAACTGTTTAAGAAATTACAGATAAGAAGTCACAGAAATGAGATTCAAGCCGAGATTCGTGCCATTCCAGAGACTGTGCTCTTCCTACCTTGCTGCACTCTCTCCGTGCGTCAAATCCCAGCATCTCAGGTGTGCGCGCGGATTTCTATGAGCCTGTGGTTGGTCACGGTGGAAGGAGGGGGATGAAGGAGAAGAGGGAATAGTTCTTTCTGCCGTACTCTGATTCTGTGGCCTTTCCCATGATGTAGGGGAGTTGATGACAGGAGACATGTCATTTGTCCCATGTCAGGATCTACATTAGACTCCCAACCCATCGTCATATAGATTTCTTTAGAGTTTATTACTATTCTTTGTATAGACATGCTAGAGCACCTCATTTCAAATGACGGTCTGAATAGATATGTAAGGGATGGTATATATCTAGTTTTAATTCTTCATCTACCTGTTTAACATATGGTACTTTAGTTAATGCATTTGCATGTGGTTTTGTAAATTTACATTTAGAAAGTTTTTGTTTGATGGTATTTCCTTCCCTGTGGTTATAGCAAGACCTGTCATACTATATCATGTCTTTCTGAGCCATTGGTGATTTATTGTATCTGTACTGTTTGGAATTTTCTAAAAATGTTCAGACAACCTTACCAGGGTTGCAAAGCTATTTCTGCCTCTCTCTCTCTTTTTTGCTGTCACTCTTTTTCTCAGGAGGGAGACACAGAGTTGAGTGTGTGACAGGATGAGAGTGGGGGACGTACACTTAGTCTCTGTAAAGTTTTAGTTCACAAGGAAAGAGAATTGCTTTAATTAATGTGTCTCCTAGGAAATCTGAGATAGAGTGGGACAATCTCATCACAATCAGAACTGTCCCCTACCTAATTAGTGAACTATTAAAGCAGAATTGCTTAAGTCAACCAATCTCATGTTCATAATCAAATGTGCACCCCAAATTTGTATGCATTCTGACCTGGCCTTTCTATTCTTAATTTATTCTGGGGTCTGGGGTGAAAATTATTTCAAAAAGAATTGCCTTCCTAAGAAATACACAAGTAGGCCCCACATTAGTTAGCTAAGCAGATTTGTGCTATTTTGGGTCTTATCTTTTCCCCAACATCAGTCCAAGATGTTTTCATCAAAATTTCTTTGTTTATTTTCTTAGTTTGATCTTAAAGCAAAAGCTAGAGTCTCATAAATTTAGTAAATATTGTTTAACATATAGTCTGACAAAAAGATATGAATAATTCTTATTCTTAAATTTTTTGCCCCTTGACATAATTTATTCAATGACTCCCATTTGTAATAGAAATTTATAGTTTTGAGTAGAGCTTTAGCATTTTTTAAATGCTTACACGCTGAACTCTTTTGATTAGTTAAAAAGGTAAACATCTCAATGATAGTAAAGTCCTATGAGATTTTGAAGTGAATGACTTTCTTCAAAATCATAGGTCTGCTCTGTTAAAGTATGTCAAATTGTAATTTTACATTTCTCCTTCTGGTTTTAGAAGCAAAAAAAAAAAAAAAAAGAGTGCTATAGAAATAAAAACAACTAGCAGTGTAATTTTACATAACAATTTATGAAGTAAACATTAAAGTTTAATGTAGATATTTTGGGCTGCAAAACAAGTCTTAGCTAATTTAAGAAGATTAAAATCATATCAAGGATCTTTTCTGATCACAATGGTATGAAACTGTAAATCAATAATAGGAGGAGAATTAGAAAAATCACAAATATGTGGAAATTAAACAATATAGTCCTGAACAAACAAAGGGTTAAAGAAGAAATAAAAAGGGAAATCAAAATATATTTTGAGAATAATAAAAATGGAAACACAACAGAGCAAAATTTAGGAGATGCAGCAAAAAGCAGTTCTAACAAGGAAGTTGATAGCAATAAATGTCAACATAAGAAAAAAGAAAGATCTAAAATAAACAACCTAACTTTATATCACAAGTAAGTAGGAAAAAAGAAAGGCAAAAAAACCCCCAAAAAACAAAACTAAGCCCAAAACTAGCAGAAAGAAGGAAAATAATAAAGACTAGAGCAGAAATAAATGAAATAGAGACTAGAAATACTGTAGAAAAGATCAGCAAAACTAAGAGTTGTTTTTGTAAAAGCTAAAGAAAACTGAAAAACCCTCAGCTAGACTAAGAAAAAAAGAGAGAAGATTCAAATAAATAAAATCAGAAATGATAAAGGAGACATTACAACTGATAACATAGAAGTATAAAGAATCATAAGAGACTGCTATAAACAATTATGTGCCAAGAAATTGGATAACCTAGAAAAACAGATAAATTCCTAGAAACATACAACCTACCAAGACTGAATGAAGAAATAGAAAATCTGAACAGAATAATAATGAGTAAGAAGATTGAGTTGATAATTGAAAACTTCCCAACAAAGAAAAGCCCAGGACCAGATAATTTTGTAGGTAAATTCCACCAAATATTTAAAGAGGAATTAACACCAATTCTTCTCAAACTATTCCAAAAAATTGAAGAGAAAGGAATACTTCCAAACTCATTTTATGGGGTCAGCATTACCTTCATACCAAGGTCAGATAAGGACATCACAAGAAAAGAAAATTACAGGCCAAAATTCTTGATGAACATAAATGTAAACATCTTTAACAAGATACTAGGAAACTTAATCAAATATCACATTAAAAGGATTATACACTGTGATCAAGCAGTTTTATACCTGAGATGCAAAGATAATTCAAGATAAAGAAATCAATAAATGTGATATATGACATTAACATAATGAAGAATAAAATTCATATGATCATCTCAATACATGCAGAAAAAGTATTCGATAAAATTCATTATCTCTTTATGATGGAAACTCCCAAAAAAGTAGGTATAGAACGATGTTTTTCAACATCATAAAGCCACATATGACAAACCCACAGCTGATATTATACTCAACAGGGAAAGCTAAAAGCTTTTTCTCTAAGATCAGGAGAAAGACAAGGGTGCTGACTCTAACCACTTCTACTCAGCATAGTACTGGAAGTCCTAGTCAGAACAATTAGGCAAGAAAGTAAATAAAAGGCATATAAATCATAAAGGAAGGATATTTGCAGATGACATAATCTTTTCTATAGAAAATGCTAAAAATTCCACCAAAAAACTGTTAGAACTAAGAAATGAATTCAGTAAAGTTTCAGCATGAAAATCAACATACAAAAAGTAGTTGTTTCTATACACTAACAATAAACTATCCAAAAACAAACTTTTAAAAAAAATCCCATTTATAATATCATCAAAAAGAATAAAATACTTAGGAAAAAAATCTAACCAAGGAAGTGAAAGATCTGTACACTGAAAACTGTAAGATACTGATGAAAGTAATTGAAAAGACAAAAATAAATGAAGAGATATTCAGTGTTCATGGACTAGAAGAATTAATATTGTTTAAATGTCTATATTGCCCAAAGTGATCCTGCAGATTCAATGCAATCCCTAGCAAAATTCCAGTAACATTTTCATAGAAATAGAAAAAAAAAATCCTAAAATTTGTATGGAATCAAAAAAAGCCCCAAACAGCCAAAGCAATCTTAAGAAACAAGAATAAAGTTGGAGGCATCACCCTTCCTGATTTCAAACTACATTACAAAGCTATAGTTATTTAAACAGTATGGTACTGACATAAAAGCAGACACATAGACCAATAGAACAAAATAGAGAGCATAGAAAGAAACCAACACATATATGTGGTCAATTAATCTTTGACAAGGGTGCCAAAGAATGCACAATGGGCCCAGGAATACACAATGGGCAAAGGACAATCAGTTGACATTGGTCTTGGCAATGATTTTTTTGGATATGACACCAAAAACACAGGCAACAAAAGCAAAAAATGAATAAGTGGGATTAAATCAAACTAAAAAGATTCTGCACAGTGAAGGAAACAATTAACAAAATAAAAAGGCAATCTACAGAATGGGAGAAGAGATACATAAATCATGTATTAGATAAGGCATTAATATCCAAAATATATAAGGAATTAATATAACTCAATTACAAAAAAACAAATAACT
This sequence comes from Lepilemur ruficaudatus, assembly GCA_963574885.1. Lineage (NCBI taxonomy): Eukaryota > Metazoa > Chordata > Mammalia > Primates > Lepilemuridae > Lepilemur > Lepilemur ruficaudatus. The sequence goes on along the minus strand of CAUYRT010003985.1, from coordinate 65 downwards.
CAATTAAAAAACAGACAAAGAATCTGAATAGATATTCCTCCAAAGAAGACATAAAAAATGGCCCA
>CAUYRT010003984.1:0-31479 GCA_963574885.1 Lepilemur ruficaudatus | reverse complement strand
CAGATTTTCAAACTGGAATTTAGCCTGGTAAGTGTTCTCCCTATCTCTCTGTCTCTCGATCTGTCTCCCCCCTCACCCCCCCCCCCCCCGTCATTGCTTATATGATTTTACAGCCAACTAAGTATGCTTCTAGCAGGCTTTCCCACTGTCAAACAGGAGACTTCATTCTAAAAAGAAAAGCAGTAAACAGCTCTCCTTTAACCCAAGGCTGTACCGAGGCTTTTAAGACTGTAGTTCTTGGGTGTGCATCAGAAACACCTGCATGGGTCTACCCTCCTCCCAGAGATACTGATTCAAGAGGTCTGCGGTGGTACCTGAGAATTGGTATTTCTCACAAGTTTCCAAGTGATGCTGCTGCTGCTGGTCCAGGGACCACATTTTGAGAATGACTGTTTTCAGCTGTCTCATTAGGGAACGAAATGAGTTTATGCAGAAGGAAAGAAAATACTGCAGAGGGGAATGTTCTTCTTAAGAGGCTGCATATTCTGGGCTCCAGTTTGGTTTAATTTTCTTTTCACTCCAGAATGGCATGTGTTGGTTTCTTAATACTTAAAATATTTTCCAGTGTGGAAATCAAGCCACTTGTCCTCAGAAAATAAAAAGATTTGTTCCACCCGGGTGTGTGGTCGTGTGTGCGCTCAGGCAGATTTCACTTATCAGGTGATGCACTGAAATCCTAGATGGATCAGGGCCAGACTGCTGTTGGCTCCGTTGCGACCCCTAAGGGGGAGAGAAATCTGGGTGCTCTGGATTCATGTCCCCTTCAAGGGGGTCCCTCGGTCTGGGTCTGTTCTTTTCCGGCCAGAAAAGATTTCCCCTTCACTCCAGCGGGAGTAGTTGGGTTTGCTGTGGTCCGGTGGGCTGGGGTTGGGGTGCGGAGACCCGGAGGGTCGTGGGGAGCGCGGGGGAGCTGAGGGGAAGCCGAGCGCTGAGGTGGAGAAGGGCCCTCCCTGGCTTTTCCGCCGAGGAGAAGAGTTTGTGGAAGTAGGCGGGAGGAGGAAGAAGGCTGCGGGTTCGGAGTCGGCGCCTACACGGCCTCCTTCCGTCCCTTCCCGGTGCGCTTTCTGGAGCAGCGAGTGCTGCACCGCCACTGGCCAGCGTGGCTCAGGGACGCCTCCCAGGTCAGGGTCCTGGTCACTCCCGCACGCGGCGGGGAACAGAGGCGCGAGCGGGGCACGGTTGGCCCGCCCAACATCCTTTCTTAGCTTTGCATCCTTCCCTGCAAATGCTGGCTCTGCCCGTGGAAACTCGCTGGGTGCCAGGAGCATTCTTGAGAGTCCGTCTGGCTTCCTCCAGGCGTCTGGGCTCGACGCGCCTTTGATCTTTAGATCTGGGCAGGCTTCGCCGGTCCACCCTCTTCCCGGTTCACAAAAGGATTAAGGTCTGGTTTAAGAACCCCGCCAAGGGCCCAGAGCAGAAAGGGTGGGAAAAGTCGGAGAGAACAACAGTTTAGAATGTCTCAGAGTTCTGAGACCAGACTTCTCAAGAGTAATGTCACATGGTCTTTTGTACCCAACACCCCGTGTAGTGCCTGACACACCTCAATAAAGGTTGAACCATGAAGGCATCATTAATTCTTTGAGGTTAGGAGAAGGGAGTAGATACAGACAGTAGCAGGGGCCAATAAAAAAATGACGGTGTGGCTAGAAGATATTATTAGCTTTTAATTTTATATGGCCCTTAGCCTAGAATCATTTGTTTAAAAGCTGCTTTAATAATGAAAATAACTTGAGATACTTTATAAGAATAAAATGTTCACATGACTTTATTTTAAAATTAATCCAGTTAGTGATGAGAAAGTAATTTGTTGTCTTTTACAAATGGAGGTTAGATCCTGGTACAGTGAAAAGAGCTTTTGACTGAATCCTTGAACAAGATACTAGACCTTTCAGGACCTTGGTTCTTTCATCTCTAAAATGGGTAGAATAATGACTACTTCTGTAACATAATGTATCTGTGGACAATTCCTGGAACATGATGGACATTAATTAATCTTGGTTTCCCACCTTCTTCTGGTCATTAAGTTACAAAAGTAGCTTAAGAATGATAGCTACTTGAAAGAAAGATATGCATTTCCCCTACATAGTTATCTAGACAATAGTAAACAATTATTAAATCCTTGTAATAATCCAAATGCATCAAGTCACCTTGAGTGTGATTAAAACAGGTTATCATTCAGATCTCTTCCTTCTTTAGTAAGATCTCACCACCTTATTTGCAGTGGATCCTGCCCTTAATTCTGTATTTCAACACTTGACCCCTTATCAATAATAGGTAATTATCATATTCTTTCATTTCTCTGTTTACTTACTTTGTTTCTATCTCTATTATCTCCATGAAAGCAGGGACCATGTCTGGCTGGTTCCCTTGGTTTTCTCAGCACCTAGTACAGTGTTAGGCACATGGTAAGTACTCAGAGATGAATGTTTAAAGCTTAATGATAAGCTTCTTAGAGAGACCTGTCTGCTAAGGCACTTCTAGGACTTCAGACTAGCTCAAATATATTGTTTAATTTTAATTTCAGAATTTGATAATATGTCATAGCACTTGAGACTTTAACACTTATTCTATAATAAAAATAAATCTACAATGAAAAATATCACCATTAATTCTGTTGAAGGAGCATTAACCTGAAACATTGGACCACATCACATAACACATGGATTCTTTTCTTAGCACTAAATCCCGGGCAAGTGTCCTCAATAAGCTCTGTGTCTTTCAAAACAATGTGTCTTCCTCTAGCATTCTGATCATTGATGATGAGGAGCAGTCATCACTAAACTTTTCTGCTTAATTCTTGGGGTCATTTACTAACCAGTTGCATCTAGAATTATTTTTCCTTTGTAGTTTATGTGAATATCACCGTGTTTTGCTGCCATGAAATCTCTTGCTTTCAGGCATCCATCAGTAGCTTTTTTCCCTACTGTTTTTTTCTTAGCAAGCATACAAGAAAAACTCTCCTTTTCAATATATTCACAACACTCTGACACCAAATGTGTGGTGTTTTCTCCCATACTAACCAGTTCTCCAACTCTGTATGCACACTTGAAATTCGATTCATTCTGATGCTGTCTGCCTGGAATTAGCGTCAGACCCCATGAGATAAGGCCTCCGTTCCATAAGACTGCCCCCATTTCAGATACTAGACTACTGACCAACCAGCTATAAACTGACAGTTCCCATATTTCCCACCTCATATTTGATAATTTGCTATAATAACTCATAAAACTCAGGGAAATACTTATTTACATTTACTAGCATTTTACAAAGGATATTACAAAGGGTACAGATGAAGACATACATAGGGAGAGGTCTGAAAGGGTCCTGAGCACAAGAGCTTCTGTCCAGGTAGGGTGTGCCACCTTCCCAGCACATGGATGTGTTCACCAACCCGAAATCTCTCTGAATCTTGTTGTTTAGGGTATTTATGGATATTCCATTACATAGTCATGATTGATTAAATAATTGGCCATTGATTGAACTCAAATCCCCAGGCCCTCTTCCCTCGATGGAGGTGAGGTGGGGCCTGAAGTCCCAACCCTCTAATCACATGGTTGGTTCCTTTGGCAACCAGCCCCATCCTGTAGTTATCTAGGGACTGTGGCTGCCAGTCATCTTATTAGTATACAAAAAGACACTCATCATTCAGGAGATGCCAAAGGTCTTAGAAGATCTTGTGCCAGGAACCACAATAAAACCAAATATATATTGCTTATTATATCACAAAATTATATTTCCCAACAAAGAATAAAAGAAATCTAAGACATCTCTAAACCCAGGAGAATTTTTCAAACTAACAGGGGTCATTTTGTTATAAGGAACAAAGATCTATTCAAACTGGCTCAAATAAAAAAGGAGAATGAGGTATTATAAAGATAGTCCAAGGAATCTAGCTGACATCTCCTGGTAGAAAATAAATAGCAACCAGAACTTAAAAAAATCTACTGGGAAACTAAAAAGTCAGGAGTGAAACTCTCTCCTCTCTGGGCCCTATCTCTGCTTTCTCTGCCAGTCTTCTGCATATTCACCTCTGCAACCTAATTTTCTATGCTGGTTCACTTTTTACTGCTCCTGAATTTTCTATTTCATATAGGTTTAGTTTTAAGTTGCTATGACCCCAATTCTACAAAAACATTCACTTATATACTACACTATCCAAAATTAACATCTCCAATCTCTTTTTATTTTTATTTTTTTAGACAGGGTCTCACTTTGTTGCCCAGGCTGGAGTGCAGTGGTGTCATCATAGCTCACTGCAACCTCACACTCCTGGGCTAAAGTGATCCTTCTGCCTCAGCCTCCTAAGTAGCTGGGACTATAAGCAAGTACCACCACACCTGGCTAATTTGTTAATTTTGGGGGGAAATGGAATCTTGCTATGTTGCCCAGGCTGGTCTCAAACTCCTGGCTTCAAGTGATCCTCCCGCCTCAGCCTCCCAAAGTTCTAGGATTACTACAGGTGTGAACCACAGCACCTGGCCTATCTCCACATTTCTTGAATTTGAATTTTCAAGCTAGGGACCACTATTGACTTGTTCTAGGAGGCTCTGCTGTGGTTGGCTGGAGATGGGTTGGCTGTTGGCTGGGGCAGATTTTTTGAGATGGAGACTTTGGGTGAAACAAGAATCCCAAATCTATTTGCTACAAATGTAATATAATTCAATCAGGGCCAGGATGTCTGCATATGGACCACCTGATTTTATTCTGTTATACCAACGGGGAGCAACACCTTTTTGGGAAATAGCCATGTTCTCAGGTCTTAGCGTGTCTATGATGTGAGGAAGGTATAGAGATAACAACAGTAAGAAAACATATTCATATAACCTAAATGACCTACTTTATCGAATAGAACAATTTTGTTTAGAAAATCACCACTACTTTTTAGCCAGGAAAATGCTATTGTTGGGTATACTCAAGAAATAATGGCATAGATTCAGCTTTCTTAATTTTCTTCATGCATTTGCATTTCACAAAGCACATTCATATATGCTATCATATTTCATCTTCAAAACAACCCTGACCAGGCCGGGCGCGGTGGCTCATGCCTGTAATCCTAGCACTCTGGGAGGCCGAGGCGGGTGGATAGCTCAAGGTCAGGAGTTCGAGACCAGCCTGAGCAAGAGCAAGACCCCGTCTCTACTATGAATAGAGAGAAATTAATTGGCCAACTAAAAATATATGTAAAAAATTAGCCGAGCATGGTGGCGCATGCCTGTAGTCCCAGCTACTCGGGAGGCTGAGGCAGAAGGATCGCTTGAGCGCAGGAGTTTGAGGTTGCTGTGAGCTAGGCTGATGCCACGGCACTCTACAGCCTGGGCAACAGAGTGAGACTCTGTCTCAAAAAAAAAAAAAAAAAACATTGGCAGCAAAGAGACTGGGATTTTGGTGGCTCTGCCAATAAACTGTGTCATAGAGACAGCCCTGCAGCTTCTGTGGGCCTCAGTTTGCTCGTCTGTGAAATAAGAGGGTTAAACCTGACTCCTTTGGGATCTCTAATATGGCAGACGGTTCTGCTTGTGTGTCTATAATGGGTACCAGAAGGAGCACTTTGTCATCCTCTGCGATCAGATTCACTGAGGGCGCGACTCCTGTGTCGTAGCAATCACCTTGACACCTTCATGTCCCACTCCCCAGAAAGGAAAATGGCCCCTTTTTATACAGCCCTGGAAAGAAAAAAGATCTTTTCTTGCCCTGTGGAATTTTCCCAACTGAAGCACATTTCTGCGACGGGCAGCGAACACATCTGGCACTGGGGAAGTGTGCCCGGGCAGACAGGCGTGCGGTGCTCTCAGCCCCAGCAGAGCTCTCACCAGGCTGGAACGTTGCAAAGACATTTTTCCAGGAAATTGTCCCTGGGCAAAAACGTTGCCACTTTCATTGGGGGAAAGAAATGGTTTCAAATATTGGCTTTTGTTTTTATGGAAAATGGTGAAAAATTTGAGGGAAAACCACAAAATCCTTTGCTTTTATTGAAACCACAAAAATTGATTAAAATTTTTTTTTAAAACCAGTTTTGCTGAGGGCTGAAGTTTCTTCTTTGAAAGGCTCTACTTTTCTTTCTTTCTTTCCTTTTTTTTTTTTTTTTGAAATATCTCTTGAGAGCCTAATGAAAGGTCTTTCTGTTAGCGTGGCTGAGCCGAGCCCAGGCGTTCCGAGGCTCCACACTGAAGTGTAGTTTTTGTGCCCAAACATGGCCTTTTGGGGACATCTTTACACTCAAGTGTGCAGACACTGCTTAACTCTGCCCGGTGCCCTGCTGGGCAGGGGCTGGGGTAGCTGGTGATTATAACCTGGGAAGTGCCTATGGGCACTCCCTGGTGAAGGTGACCTGGATGAAATCAGTGGGCGTGTCTTTCTCTGGCTTCCTGAGCAGATGGGAAACCACGTGTCTACTTGCTACCTTGCTAGTGAGGGACTCCAAGCTGACTTCATGACTCCATTGGTCCCCACCTGGTGGCTGGCGCAGGCTGTCCCTGGACAGGAGACAAGTTGTCTGTCTCAGCTGCAATCTGTCTTTACTGTGCCCACACTGGACACACCACTGGCTCAGCCAGGGCACCGACATCTTCACATGGCGTTTAGGTTTTCCTAACAAAAGAAGCTGGGGAGTTCTCCTGGGCCACGGGAGAGGGAGTTGGTTTGTCCTGAGCATGCTGGAAGGTGCAGGAACCAGAGGCCTCCGGGGCTTCTTTGGGGGCCCCCAACTCAGCTCAGAGGGGATCCTTGTGACCTGGTATGCAGAGGGCCCCGTTTATGGCCCAGAGGTCTCCGTCTATGAAGCTCCACCTCCCCCGTCTCTGTTCCCAATGTGTCCCGTTTACGAAAGGGATGTTCCATTCCTGGAGCCAGACTGTTGGGCCCCTGTTAACTTTGCTCACCTCCCCCGGGCAGGTGCACCTGTCCTGGGCCTTGGCTTCTCCATCTGTCAAATGGGGTGATGAGCACCTACTACATGTATCTACTGTGAGGACTAAATGGAACCATGCCTGGCAGGTACTAAGTGCCACAAGTTATTATTTTAATATTATAGACATCATTATTCCTATCCTCCCTGCTGAATCCAAGTCTCATTTCATTTTGCAGTTGAAAAGACTACAAAGTGACACAATTCAAGAAAAATTCAAAGAAGTAATTATCAATACTCTCCTGCTACCCTAATGCAATCATTATATCCAACATTTGCATTTTACCCTACTACCACTGCTACTAATTGTTATTATTGTGATGTTCAAGTGGCATTGAGGAAGAGTCCCAGGTACGCCTGGCGTCACGCCAAGTGCATTCCAGGCGTCAACCCACGCGCTGGCCCGACTCTGGGAGACATGATCCCCCCCCTTTACAGATGAGGAAGTTGAGGTTTGGAAACCAAACCCTCCAGGCTTAACCAAAATGCTATGCTACTTCTGTTCTTTGTGTAAGAGTTTTAAACCAATGCAGTTGCACCGTTTAAAAGAAAAAAGCAGGGAGTTTAAATCTGAAGCATTATTTTCACCTGTTTTCATAGTCTGCAAAAGGCAGTGGAAGGTTCCGTCCCCAGTCAGTCTGGGAAAACCTTCAAGCTCACAGAGGTGGCGAGGGGGTGCAGCACAGAGCCCACCTGGCCCAGGATGTCCCTCCCCTGTCCAGACGGTGTGTCCCAGCCCTAGACGTCAGCATTCCAGAGCCCACATCCAAAGTTGAGCTGCAGTCCACTAAGGACTCCACCATGCTTCCCTTCTCTCCCTCCTTAAGGCCACTTTTACCCAGAAACGGTCCTTAGACCCTGGGTCTTCTCTCCAAAGCCCACCCCTTCCTCATCCTGTTCTACGTTATTTTTTTTGAAAACACAGCCTGCCCACTTGCCCGGGCGAGAGGAGCACGTTAGCAGGCCAGAACCGCTGTCCTGATCGCTGACCTGTGCTATCATTAGCGTTAGAATTAATGTAAATATTGCTCGATCTGCAGCTCAGAGCAAACCTCCCTTTCGCTTCCTTATCTGATTATCTTTTAAGAAAACAGCTCATTGTTCACATTCAGGAATAACAAGTTTCCCCACATCCAGCCCTCAACTCTTCATTTTTCTTCATTCTTTCTGTCCTGTCGAGCATCGTGTAATTACAGAAACATGCCTGTCAGCGATTTGCACATCTGATAATCGAATTTTCTCTGCTCCCAGCTCTCCCTCCATCTGCTCCCACCCCCGCCCGGCCCTGCCACATCTGGAACAGTCCCCTGCCACTCCATGCCCAACTGACTCCTGAACGATTTCCAAATCACATCTTCCTTTTCCGGTCCCGGCTTCCTGACATGCTCAATCATAAAATAGTCAGACCCTAAATTCTAGTCCTTTCGAATTCCTCTCTGTGTGTAAGACAGCCATGGAATGCAGCCATTGTCTTGTTTCTAACATTCTGGTCTGATCGTGTCAAAATGTGTAATTTTCAAAAGGTAAAACCGGGACCATCATGCCAATACAAAATGACCACATTTAAGAGATGTTATTTAGCTCATTAATAAGCTATTAAGATGTTAAAGCTGATTCAAAAGAGATTGTGAAGAGCAGACATGAATACAGGCAGTCAGGAACACTGGAATGAATTTCTTAAATAGGCGCACACCTAGCTCCTATCTCCAGGGCTCATGACATAACGTTTGGAACCGTGTTTACCACAGGGTGAGTTAGTTGTATCTCTGAAGGACAGAGGTTATTTGCATTTCTAAGACTTTCTAAGTGTTGTGGATGTCCAGTTGTTAAGTAACTTGCTCTAACCCAGAAAAAGGCAGCCCCTCCGCAGACTCAGATGGCTCTGCTGGGTTTGCCAGACAAATATCCACTGATGTTTCAGTCCAACCAATTTATTTCAGTGATCCTATGATATTTATTAATTTTTTTTGCCCTTTTCAAACTGTTTCACATTTTTTTTGAACAGTCATTTTCTGTTTAAACCTATTTTGAACATTCAGATGAAAGGACTGCGATTTCCAAACCTCATTTCAGGGGGAGATTAGGAGAACAGGCACGGGCGTGGGGAAATCACTAGTTCAAGGTAAATCTAGAAATGACACATGCACTTGGGAAGTTCTTGGCTCAGAACCTTCCAGGGCTCTCTACTGCTTCCATGATAATTTCAGATACTTCACTCAGCATTTAAACTTCTCCACAAAATGTACATAATGTATATTTAATCATCAAAAACATTTGTTAAAATGACACAGAGCAGTGGCCAATGCTTAAAGATGACAGCCACAGAGAGTGAAGACTGAAAGTTTCCTCCACTTCCGGAATCTTTGTCCTGGCCGCAAGAAAAACAAATAACTGCCTAACAACCATTGATTCCTCACTGAGGGTCCACTTGAAGTTTCTCTGAAAATCACTTCAGCATTTTATCAGAAATACCAATTTCTTCCCAGAAGGAGGGTGGGAATGACATCAGGTGAGGAGGGTCTTTCCTGGACCAGGTTGGGCACTTTTCCCTTACCACCTCTCTAGAAACTTCTGATGTATAAAATTGTATTTATATTTGCATCTGCACCCATATAGTTTTATACATAAATGCTATCATTCTACCCATGCCACTTTTTCAATTTCTTATTAATATGTTTATGTGCTAATGTTTTTTAAATAACACGTGAATGATGTATCCTGGGTTTCGTTAGGTATAGAATACAGTCAACATGTCCAGGGATTTTTCTGTGTCAGCACAGACATGGAACTCAGGCTGGCCTGTAAGGCAGAATATCCCCTTGTCTAGGTGCTCTCTATGTGGCATCCACACATACTCCGGTCTATTTTCCTACTGGGTGATTTCTCCCACTGAAACCAGATAAATCCGTTCCCTTCCCTCAACAGCTGTTCCCGCCCAACCAGGTTCCCTGCCCATCGCTCAAGAGGAAGCCAAGATGCTGAGACGCAGTGGTCACAGCGGGGAAAGAGTTTAATGTCTCAGGGCACTGAGCAAGGAGACAGAGAAATTTCTCGAATCAGTCTCCCTGAGACTTTGGGAGCCAGGATTTTTAAAGACAGTTTGGCAGGCACAAGGCTGGGGAATCGGGTCTGCTGACTGGCTGGAAATGAACTCACAGGGGCGGGAAGCAGAAATTGTCTTCTTGCACTGAGTCAGTTCCCAGGTGGCAAGACCAGTTGGTCTGGGTGAGTCAGTGGTCCACCGGAGTGCAGAGTCTGTAATGCATCTCAAAGACCAGGCATGGGTTTCACAGGGTGAGGTTATCTGTGGAAGCAACGAAGAAGCTAAAAATCGTTGTGACCACTTCTGAGTGCTAGTGAGCGATCACAGGAGAACTAGCTAGGGAACAGTGTCTGGTGATATATGTATTTTAATTATGTTTATACCTTTGCAGAGTTCAGGCTGCTACCACAATTCCTATTTTACAGCCTTTCATTAATTTTATAAAGGGCAGTTTGAACACCTTATCCATTCTCGCTAATCTGTCTTTCTCTACAATGTTACTTTTGCCCAATAATAACATTCAAAACAGAGGCAGAGTCATGGCCTGAAATTCATGTTGACGCCCTGAACTCCATTGTGATGGTATTTAGAGGGTGCACCTTTGGAAGGTGATTAGGTTTAGATGAGGTCACAGGGATGGGGCCTTATAGGAGACACTAAATGTGGGATTAGTGTCATAAGAAGACGAGATCTATCTTGTGAGGACGCGGTGAGAAGGCAGCCATCTGCACATCAGGAAGAGAGTCTTTGTCAGGAACCAAATCCCCTGGCACCTTGACCTTGGACTTCTCAGCCTCCAGAGCTGTGAGAAATAATTCCTGTTTGAGTCACCCAGTCCACGATACTTTGTTATGGCAGCCTAGGCTAAGACCGGCACCAGCCAAGCATAGCAGAAGGACCAACATGGTCCTCCCTGTGGTCTCTGCCCAGCATGCCGGTCTTACCCGGGCACCAAGCCCTCTGTCAAGGCACAGCTCAATGTTAACCTTCCTTAGGAGGCCATCTGTGATGGCATTTGTTAGAGAATAATGTTAAAAAAATGAAAACCAAGACTCTCTACAAACAGAGAATAAAAACATGCCAAAGGTCGATGGGCTATCTCATTGGTGGGGAAAAATAGGATGGCAAAGCTAGAAACAGTAAGATGGCAAAGTGCATTGGAAGAACAGGGTTTATATGTTCCACCAGGAAAAGCTTTTACAGTCTTGTGTGAACACGATTGCTAAGATTGGCTACAACTCTAGTTAATGTTACACAGGGCAATAAACGATGACCTTTGGGGCTGTCTTTCCTTTCACAGTTCTCAGACGAGACTCACTTTCATTTCTATCAGTTTCTTTCAAGTTAGACTTTATCCTTATAGAGACATAAAAAATCCAAATATCAAGTGGAAGCCAAACAAAAGCACACTCCTCATGGAAATTAAGGCAGTCACTGGGGAGCCAGCTGGGCAATGCAGCACCACACTGAAAGCATGGTTTTCCTCCTGCCTGTTTGCAAGTTTTGGATAATTTTTTAAAACAAATTACTCTGCAGGAGTGTTTCCCAAAGTGTGTCCTATGAACCTCTAGTTTCAAGATGCTGGAGGAAAAAAGGACGAAAAGGTTTCCATGGTGACATGTCTTTGGGATGCACTGGCCCCCTTTGGGGACTCCCATGCCCGTGTGTGCAGCAAAGACTATGAAAGCTCTATGGTGATGAAACTTCCTAACTTCCCTTAACCTTCTGCCCGGATGTGTTTATCATTGAAGGCTTTATTGTGTGATGACGTGGCCTGTGCTGTGACTTCTGTCTCCTTGTCCTGCTGGGGTGCCTACTGATTGCCCGTCCAATTCACACGGCCTGCAACACCCCAAGTAGCTGTCACCGACGGAGAGAAGAAGGCATGAATGCTGTGTGCTCTGCCATGCTGGTGTATCTTCCCTCCTTCCCTATCTCCTCCTTTCCTCCTCCCTTTCTGTCCTCCCTCATTCCTTCCCTCTCTTCTTCCTTCTTTTCCCGTCCATCCTTCTCTCCCTCACCCCTTCCTGTCCATAAATATTTCTGTGTTTTGAGCGTGCAATAGCTGCCGGGCGTTCAGCCATGCATGGGACAGAAACACCCTCTGCCTGTCGGAACCTCCCGGTCATGTTAAAAAGGAAGCAGGCGTGTCACTCTGACGTGATGACTGGCAGTAGGTATTCTGAAGGGATGCATGGCAGGTGCTATGGAGGGGGGCAGGCGCCCAGGGAGGGGGGCTCTGGCATGAGCTTCCCCAGCAGCAGGCCAGGGGTGGGCCCTGCAGCCAGGGCGGGGGGCTTAGCTGGTGGTGCAGGCCCAGGCAGGCCACGCCGGGACAGGTTTGTGTTTGGTTGGGAGCATATTGAGCACAGCCACAACCTAACCATCTGGGCTGCATTTTTGGGGGGCTCAGTAGGAGGCCATAGACTGAAGTGGCTCAAAGTGGGGGTGCAGGGAGCCCACTGTGAGCTCAAGCCTCACTGTGTGCCCCGCTGCGGGATGGTGGTGAGAGCTCCCTCCTGGTCACTGCGGTGGGCAAGACAATTGCACCTGCTGCTGGGTGAGGGTGTGGCTGGGCTAGTCCTCTCTGTGGTGCATGACATGTTGTTGTCATTGCTGTGTGTCACACAGAGCAGATCTGAAGCTGCGCCTCAACCAGCAGAGGAGTGGGGGGTCCAGATTCACCTGGACCATTTCCATCTCGGTGGGTGAGATGCCAGCTCGGCTGCTGTCGGCGTCTCTGAGCCGAGTCACGTCCTGTGTTCCCCCTGGGTGAGGAGGCTGTGTCAGTGGCTAAACATGAGATACCCACTGGGAAAGCCAGCCGGGGGCTCAAAGTCAGGAAGTGTTTCAGACCCTTGAGGACAGAGTTCCTGGAGACTCAGGAGCAGCTTGTAGAGACGGACCCAGTGGACTTGCCTGGGGACGAGCTGACTTGCTTCCTTCCCAGAGCCTCCAGTGCTGCCCATGCACTACGGTGAGGACTGAAATCCTTCCCACAGGGCTTCTGGAGCGTGCAATTTCATTTCTGCGATTGCTGTTTTTGTATCTGCCCCCTGCCCAGGATATTGATGTCCTGAGGGCAAAGACCGGGCCTCCTTTTGCTCAGCTGGTGTCCCTGCCACCTGGCACCTTGCCTGACACCTTGTGGGTGCTGTGTGTGTCTTTGCTGACTTGTGGGACATGTGGTGGCTTCCATGAGCAGGAGCAGGTGTTGACTTTCTGCCTAACTCTCGGCCATTACTGCGATGGACATTGCACCCTAGTTGGCCAATCAAATCATCTCAATTAGAATTTTAGGATTCTGGGGTGGCGTCAGTGGTGGGCACATCATGTGGTGGCCAGGGGGTGTTTGTATTCTGCCATGTGCGTGGGCAACCAGAGGAAGCAGGTCTGGAGTGGGAGCGAGAAGATACACAAGAACACAAGGCACAGAGATGAGGAGAGAGGAGAGACTGTGTCTGCCTTAATTCCCAAGGCCTCTTTCCTGGAGTATCTCGTGAGCTACCCATGTCACCTTAAACAAATCCCTTTCTTTGGCTCAAGCCAATTCAAGTCAGTGTCTGTCCCCTACAACCTCAAGGAGCTTTACCAAGACCCATGTGCCCCCTAAAGCCAGCTAACCAGGGAGCAGGCAGGCACGGTGGCCAGAGCCCTGATAGCCCCACACGTGGGGTGAGCTGCGTTCAGTCCCAGCGAGAAATTCTCCCCCCTCACGCTCCGCAGCAGCCAGGACTGAGAGGGGCCGCTTTCTCCTGGAGAAAGACGCCCTGAGCTCTGGAAAGGGATTTGCAGAGCTCCGTAAAGGAACAGAGGGGCCCCAGTGGGCCAGGTCTTCCTGCACGCTCCACCCAGGGACGTGGCAGGAACACTCACAGAGCCGTGCAGATCTCCTTCAGGGTCCCGCCATGGCCAGGACGCCAGGCCAGCCCCAGGAGCTTTTATTGGTGCTAACTTTCCATTCCGACCTGCGTGGCAGCTCCGAGCTCCCTTGCAGGATGGCGCTGGCTCCCCCTCAACATTTACACCTTATAAACCACCGCTGTGACCCGACTGGGGTGCTTGCAGGAGGCGGTGCGGGATCCCTGGGAAGGGAGAGTAAATAACCCAGCAACGTTTCCTCGCACTTCTCCAGTCTTCCTGCAGTCTCAGAAGAAATAAAACAACTTACTTAATGGAGTTCTTTAATCTCCCGCACCAGCGGCTGTCTTTACAAGGTGTTATACAGAGTCCGCGTAAATCCAAACTCTGCAATAGGGTCAGTGTTTCCCAACAGGTGTCCAGCGGGTGTGGGGTAGGAGGCGCTCCCCCACCTCCTGAACAAATACAGGAGCAGAGGCCGCTTCCCAGAGCAGCTCTCATTTACAAGTGAGATGGGCGCTCCCGCCAGCTGCTCCGACCCCTCCTGCCTCACTCCCTGTTCCCGCCCTCCCCAGCTCCATGGAATTCCCACCATGGAGGAGGCAGGCGTGGACCCTGGTCTCTATGATAGTTCAGCCAGGGAGGGAAAGATGTCTGTCGCTCCCATGCCCATTTCTCTCCATGGGCCAGCTCTCTGCTCTCTCTCCAGAACAGCTTCCTCCACTGGAGATGGGGGGTGGGGAGAAGCGACTGCACCTGAGACACACCTGAGCCAGTCGAGGCTTCCAATGTCCTCCTGTGAAAAATCTCAGAGGAGGACTCTGATAGGTCATGTGTTCTTCTCTGGGCCAATCAGCTGCGACCATGGAGGTGGAGTCACAGGGGAATATGGTTGCCCCCTCTAGCAGATGGAGGTGGAGGGAGGAGAGAGGAGTGGTTTATATCCAGAGGGGTAGTCGCACCAGAAGAAAGAGGGGACGGTAGGGTGACAAGACTAGAGAGCCCACTGCATGCCCCTAATGTGGTCCTGCTACTACCTGAATCTCGGAGGCTTCAGGGAGCCTGGAGCCCACAGCACCCACAGCACCCACAGCGGGCAGTGAGGGTGTGGACAGAGAGGCTGCGGTGGTGAAGACCCTGTCTTCATCCTCATCCAGCCTTCCTGGATCCCCTTACTGCCCAGCCCTACTCACAGTCCAAGGGTTGTCCCAGCTTGTTTGTTGAAAGGCCCAGGGACTGGCCTGCTGCTCTGTCTGCAAGTCCTGGTAGTTGAGTCACCCTGTTGCCGACTACACTGCGTGTGTGATCCCTCTGATACTTACACTGCGGGTCCACATGCCGCCATTTGCAGCACCCACATCTCAGAAGCTTGGTACACAGAAGCATTTGTTGTAAGTTTGCCACAAACTAATTGGGTGGCAAAACTTGAACTGATATGAGTCTATTTAGGTCTTTATTTGTCCCACTTAGTGAGGGATGGTCGCGTTTTCTTGCAGAAACATTAATGTGCTTGGTTGTGGGTGCTACCCTGGACCGTGCCAGGGTGTCAGGATATACCTTGCTGCCTTTCCATAATCCCCAAAACTCTGAACTCTGAAACACATCTGCCTCAGAAGCTTCAGATAAGGGATGTGGACCGATGGTAGCCCTGCGTCCTTGGCACAGCGTGGGAAACTTGCATGAGGTAAGAATGAACAGTCCTCCCAGGGGTGTGGTGACATTGAATGCAGAGGAAGCATGGAACAGAGTGTTGGGGCAGGTGACCCTCCTGCAAATGCTAGCTCTTGGCATTACATGCTTCAGGTTGTTAAATCTCTCCAGGCCCCTGTGAGGCCTGGGTACTGCCACACACTGTTTTGCAGAGACAAAGGCTGAGGCTCAGGTTGGGGGGGTGTTAAACAATTTTCCCAAGGTCGCAAAGCTGGGAGGTGGCACCACCCTGATGGGCTGATTCCAGAACAAAGCACTCCTGTCGCCAGGCGGTACTCCACGGTCTGCTCACCCATATGCTCACTGGGTTTCACTGGGTTTCACTGGGTTTCATTTCTGTGTGAAACCTTTGAAAGTCACGTAAGGGAAGCTAGCACTCCAAGCTAGCACTCTAAGCTATGTATACGTATTAATATCACCTAATCCAATTCTTGCTACAGCCCCATAAGGTTGGTGATCTTGTCATCGTCATTTAACAGTGGGGAAACCGAGGCACAGAGCAGTCAGGGAGCTTCCTCACCCAGAAAGTGAGGAAGCCACGACTGGGGTCCAGATGGTCTTCCGTCTTGCTCTGGGGTCTCTGAGCATGTCCGTTTGCCTGAGTGCCTCTATGTGTGGCCTGGAGCACCTGTATAAATAAGACCTTGCTTCCATATCTCCCTGCGTGCGTCAGTTTGCAAAGCACTTCTGCAAGGTGAGCACAGGAGAGGTGTTACTCTGTAGTGGGGAGGCCCAGACAGGCCAAGGGGCTAGCACAAGGGCACACTGGTAGCACGGGTGTGTGTGCCGTCTCGCCACACTCCTGGGGGATGTGTAAACAAGCTCATGGGTGAGGAAGGCAAAGAACTGCAGCTGATGAGAGCTTCCTGCGATTACGGCGACTGCACGCGGCTGCCACCTTAGCACGTCACTCAGTGGAGAGACGCTGGCCGCGTGCTGAACAGTGCACGGGAGCGACATTGACCGCATCTCCAGAGTAAATCAACTGCTTAGCAGCACGGAGCGTCAGTGCCGCCGGCCTTGCACATGAGAGACCGACTCAGGATGGAAGAGCACACCGTGGCCTATGGAGCCACGAACCTGCTCAGGCTTCCGGGTCCAGCCACCAACTTTCAGGGAACAGGAAGGACAGAGGCGCAGGTTAAATGACACCACACGGGACTGCAAGAGAGCCCGGCAGACAGATGGCCTGATTTCTTCAACACTTCTATCTCTCTCCAGACACACACACACACACACACACACACACACACACACACACACATATAGAGAGAGAGAGAATGAATAATCTATGTAATAAAAAGCTTAAAAGTCATATCAGACTTATAACTTGAGGCCCTTATTTGGATTCTGATTCAAGCTAGCTGTTAAAAATAATTTATAATATCACAAGGGACTGGAAATTAGAACACCAACGAGGCATTTGATAGCATTAAGAAATTACCGTTTTGCTTGAGTGTGACAGTGATCCTGCAATCTGGGCAGACTGGGTAGAGATAAACACGACTGGACAGGAGTGGACCATTTATGAAGCTGGAATCTGGGGACAGGTCTGTCGGGGTTCATGGCACTGTTCTCTGGATCGTTGCTCACATCAGAATTTTTTCATAACAGAAAGTAAAGAAAGCATGTGTTTGTTTGCCTAAAGCAATACCACTCTTGGAAGCAATTCAAGCTATATAAAAGCTAAGTGAAACATTAAAGTTTCTCCTTCCTCCAGCTTGTTTCTCATCCAGGTAACCGCTGTCTAGGAGTTTGATGTAGATCCCTCTAGATGTTCCAATGTCTATATAAACAACCACGTGTATTTATTCTGTTTTACACAAATGGGATTATGCTGTGCACACAGGCCTGCAGCAGGCCTTTTTCACTCACAGTGTGTCGTGGCCAGTCCTGCACGTTTTAGCTCCACTTTCTTTTTAACTTCACGGCTACCCTCGTGCAGATGTGCTGTAACCTCGGCGTCCCCTTTGGGTAAACGCTGAGATCGACTTGAGTCTCTTGCTTTCGCAATTCATGCTTCACTAAGCATCTCTGCACGTATACCCCGGAGTGTTTTTGTGAGGATTTATGTCGGATGCATTCCTAGAAGGAGATTCCTGCGCTGGAGAGTGTGCTGCCGAAATGCCCCCACAAGACTGTCCTCCCTCCAGTAACAGGCGGGCTGTGCCCCTGCCTAGCCTCAAACATGCACTTGATTTTCCCCAGATCCTGTAAGTAACAAGGGCATTTTGAAGGAGTTTGGAAAATGCAGAAAAAGGAAAGAAGAAAGTGGACACCAGACACATGTCCGCTCGTTGTTCCTGCCGCCGCCCAGATTCCCGCCAGGCTTTGCTGCTGGGAGTCGTCCTGCAGGAGCGTACGCGTGGACAGACCCCCATCCACGTCTCACTCGTCTCCTGAGGGCTCGTCCACATCGGGAGTTACTGAGTGAAACCTTCTGGCTGATTCTGGGATGCTTGCACTGTGTCCCCCAAACACACACGAGAATGTCTGTGTACACCTGATGGCCACGAGCAAAGCCATGGAGCACCCGTTTTGACACACCCTGTCCAGTGCTGAGTGTTGCTATGAGAGCCTTATCTTTTTGTCTGTTGCCCGTTTACGGGAAAACATGTCCTTCCACTTTTTCTCCTTTTGACTTTGACAATTGGTCAGGGCTGTGGGCTCACTGCTGACATGGTTAGTGGCACCAGCTCTGGCCTCGGCTGCCTGGGCTCACTCCCTGGCTATGCCCTGTCGTGGCTCATCTTTGAGGAGCCTCATCTTCCCCTCTGCAAAAGAGGGGTAGCACCGTATCTATTATGAAATGAAATCATGCTCGTTGAGGCCCTGGGCACAGGGTGGTGCTGATTGGTGCTGACGGCGATGTCCTCTATAAGAAAACGTGAGATGTGGAATTTTGGAGCACAGGCAATAGCTGTGAAAATAAGATGTAAAAAGAGAGATCAGAGACAGGAGCTTAGGGTTGTATAAGAGATGCCAATGCAGGTATCTTAATTAGGTGACAAGGAGGGAGAGCTCCCCGAGGGCTTCCTGAAAGAGGGGGAGGCTGAGCAGAGCCTTGGAGGACAAGGGCAGGGAGGCAGGAGAAATGTGGTGGGTGGAGCGTGCTCTCCCCCTCCTGCCCATTGCTTACACTGGGTATCCCTCACCCTAAGGAGTTAGTGGCGGCCGTGGGGAGAGGTGGCTGAGAGACCAGCAACTGTGCTGCAGGAATAAAAACACTTGGCCCTCATGTGGGACAAATTCAGTTTGGGCAATTTTGTTTTAAATAATTAACTAACATAGCTGGGGAGATTTCATAACAAAGACAGAAAAATATGGAAAAGTACTTTGCAGCAGGAAAAAAATGAGAATTTTGTTCCACTTCCATTAGCTCGGACAGGAATAAGGCTCATAACTGTTACACAACGTCTCAATTTCTTGGAGGAAGCTTGCGGGTGAATGTGTAACACACGGAGAATGAATGGTGAGGAAACTGCAGGGTGGCTCTCCCGCTTGGGCTGGACAGAGGTCCAGGAACAGCCATGCCATCCTGGGAAGTCCCCCTGCTGCTAAATGTGCCACAGCACTGGTCACGTGGCTGGGGAGGGACAGGCTTTCCAGGAGAAGGTACCTGGGCACAGCTAGGGTGGGGCTCCCAGAGGGAGGGTGACGTTGTCAGCTGAGGCTGCAGCCAGTGACAGCAGTGGGTTTATTAGTTCTTCCCACGACACGGGGGAGGCTCATGTAGGCCCACAAGGCTCCCGTGGGCAGAACGAGGAGATTGACAAGGTTGCAAGCGGAAGTCGCAAGACACACGTGGATGCTTTCTGGAGATTCAGTGAAGGGTGGGGGTGTGAGCATGAGGGCCAGAGAGGGATTATGGGTTCATCTGTAAATGAGAATGGTTTAGGGGTCAGAGTACCAGTCAAGCTGGGGTCTAAAATTCAGTGTGGTTTTGGACCAATTCCTTACTCAGAGCCTGTGAAATGGTTGTGATAATGCCCATGTCGGAGTGGTGATAGTTAATATGGGAACATGTGTCAGGAGCTGTTCTGGCTGTCTAACGCTGGGTAGCAAACCATCCCCAAACACAAGGGCTCGAAGCGGTAACCTGCTATTGCATCTCAGGATTCCGTGGGCTGGCTGGGCTCAGCTGATGGTTCTTCGGCCGTCTGGGTTGAGGTCCTCACAAGACTGCCTTGGGTGGTGGTGGAGGCTGCAGTGGGAGCAGCTGTGTGGCTCTCAGCACGGCTTCTCTCTCTCCAGTGACTCTCCACGTGGCTGTCCTGCCCAACCAGGTGGCCTGGGTTTCCTACCCGAGTCTTGGCTCTGAGAGAGAGGGGGCCGAAACTGCCAGCTTTCCTAATACCTGGGCTCGGAAGACGCAAGCGTCACTTTGCCACAGTCTACCGGCCAAGCAGGCCCAGTCCCAGCCCTGAGTCACAGGCAGGGACAGACACAAGCTCCAACTCTAGGCAAACGGACGCAGGGAGGGCGGAATTGCTCGGGGACATTTTGGAGATCACCTCGCAGACACTTTGCCCTGGGCTAATGCTCAGGTATAAGGCATCTACCAGGATTGTGGATAAAATGTTGAAATTTTGCCACACTTGTTTTCAAATAACCGCTTCTTGGAGGCCTCGAATGGCACACCTGGCACAGGGGCTTCTGAGACCAGCTTCGGTGTGTTCTGCTCTGCTGCTGCCCGGCTGCCGGGTGCTGCGTGATTTGAGTATAACCCTCAGGGCACTCTGTTTAGTAAGTGCTCAACCAGTAGGAACTTCTTTCATCACTACTAATCTTGCAATTGTTATTTTAAGAGAGGGGTTTAGACATTGTACCTTGGGGGCAAGAAGAGAATATGTTATCAGAAATTCAGCGTGAGTCAGGTTTCCTTTTGGAAAAAGCCCGAGGCATCAAATGAGAAAATCCACACTTCCTACTTGATTTTCTACTTGGTCAAGGCAAGGGGGCCTCATGCTGTGGACTGAGAGAGCAGGATGGCACCGACACAGAAGGGACCTCTGTCCTGGTGGTGGTAGTCCCTTGGTTCCCCCTCTCCCACGGCGAGTTCTGGGCGGCTGCGCTCTGGCCCAGACCTGGGCCCCGGCCCAGCCGTGGGGCCGTTTCCTGAGCTTGCTGACAGAGCCGTCTGCGCAGCACTGGGGCGCACATTCCAGGGAGTCTTGCCGGTGAGGCCCTTTCTCCCAGCCCAGTTTCAACAAACACAGACAGACCACCACACTCCGACTCTTGCCACAGGGCTGGCACCGCGGGCCTTGGCGGTGGGGAGTGCATATCGCCTGGCCAGGGCAGCAGATATGGGCCTTCCAGCCAGCAAGAGGAGGCCGGGGAGTGGCCGAGGGGGACGCTGGGCCGGCGGGGGGCTGTGGCCTCTGCAGGGCGGGTCCGGCTCTTCCCCCTCTGTGGGGTGAAGCTGGCCTGGGGGCAGCTCATTGGAATGTCCAAATGCGCGCTGTGATTCCCGTGGCTGAGGCCCAAGAGCAACCTCCAGGCAGATGGGAAAATCTGCCTTTTTGTACGAACATGAAAAATTCTTTGAAGACTGCTCATCTTTGTGTGCTGTTTGGAAAAGTCAGAGGCCTGAGAAAATGGAAACCGTCTGAGCCATTAGGGTCTCAGGTCCGGAGTTGAGGAGGATGGAATTTGGACTTTCCTTGGAAAGTTCACAAGAATTAAACCTATTTAGAGAACATTTCCTGTTGGGGCTGGCTAGTGCCTGCAGTATGTTAGCAAAGATCTCACCTTTTGGAGATTTTTATAAAGAAACCTCACGGTTTTGGGGCGATGATCGTGTGTTGCTCTTTCGAGAGAGTTTATATCATTTGTTTAATCCAAGTCCCCAGCCCTCAACTGTGGCAGACCTTGCTGATCAACCTCAGAGCTCCACCTGCTGACCTGAGATTCAGCCTCAGAGTCCTTCTTAACACAGTTCTCTCCTTTTAATCCACTAGACTTGAGTACAAACACTTTTGCCACCTTCCTTACCATTTGTGTAGAAGCATGCTAAATATCTCGATGTCTTCCAGTGACAGCCACACAGACCTGAAGCATGTCCCATCATTTCCATAGCCCCCTGTCACGCACTGCCCCATTTTACATGCTAGGACACTGATGACCAGAGAGACCACATGGCTCGGCCAGGGAGTGGTTCTGGGACGGGCAACTGGCATCTCTCTTCCTAGTCCGTGACCTTGTCCCTTGGGGACACTCTCTCTAGACCATATTCCAGTTGTCTTGTAATTATACCACAGATAATGCATTTTTTTGGTTTTAATAGTATACTACTGGCTTTAATTTATTACAGAAAAAATAAAAGTATTTAAGACATTGTCTTTATTGTAAAATAATGGTATTTTGCTGGTTTTAGTAAACAGCGTGTGTTACCCAGGTTGGTCAGAACGTCAGGTCTACAGGAGAATTACATTTGTCGAGATCTCCCGTCTCCCTTATTTTCAACTCCTTTCCGCTGGCTTGCAGCCAACTGCAGAGTAAACCAGTGTCCTTGGGCCGGCCGTCCCCTCCCGCACGCTGCCACGGAGCCAGTCTGCTAAGACATTGACTCAGAGGAGGCTTAGGATGCAGCTGAAAACCACAAAGCTTTTCCTTACTTTTTAACTTTCCTTTGTAGGCTTAAAGAAGTTACAGGAATATTGGAGCACTCACTCAGTAGCTCCACGAACCAGAGGAAAGTTTAGGGAAAAAGGTTTATTTGTGTAATGTTTGTTGTTAGGGTTCCCTAGATGTGGACGCACTTCCGGCCCAGGATCCACTAGGTGAAGTGATAAGCTGCATGTGTTTGCGCTGATGTAAAGCAAGCTGAAGGGCAGAGCTCCTGCTGTCCCTACAATAGACCCCAATAAGGTGACAAAAGGGCAGCTGCCTCTGCCACGCCTTAAGCCTCACTCTTCTTGTAGAGAAAGCATGGAGCAGTGGAAACGTCTTTGGAGTTGGACCCAGGCAGGTCCAGGTTCAAGTCCCATTTCTGACATTTTCTTCTCTGAGCCTTGGCTTTCAAATCGGGGCAACGGAATGATGAATGGATTAAATGAGATAATATCTACAGAAATGTCCCCTCGCATAGTGTGGGTTACATCTTAATAAAGCTAATGCTTTATTAAGCTGATGAGAAGGCTGAGGGGGTCTCACCGAAGGGAGAAACAATAAATGGAAAGGTGCGTTTCCCTGTGCCCACCTCGGCCCCTTCGCTGGCACTTTGAGTTGAGAAGGTATTAAAACATCTGGAGCACCTTGGGCTCTGGGCTCTGTTTCCGCAGGAAACCAAATGCCGTGAATGGTGAGCTGCTGTTCTGTCTGTTATGGTTTCTTTCAAAGGGAGCAGAGGTGTGTTCTGTCCAGTGAGGGCCGCTGCCTTCGTCTGCGCTGTAGCTTTAGGGCCGTGGGCTGGCCACTGTCAGCTCTGTCCGTGAAGTTTACCAAATGGTTTTATTTTGGCTTAATTACTCACTTCGGTATAGAGCGATGGCTACAAAGTGCAAATACATAGGGGTTGGAATCGTCAGGTGTGTGACCTTGGACGAGGATCCCTGTGAACCTGAGTCTTAGTTTTCTTACCTGTACGACGGGGATGAGAGGGCTACCTGGGAGGTTAGTGGGATCACGTGAAGTATGTGCAGGGGATGGGTTCCAGGGCAGTCCATGAATACTGTATTTTCTAAAAAAAAAAAAAAAACCACATATAAGCAGACCTGTGCTGAGCAGTTTTTAGAAACACAATTGCATGACTTCGCTGAATCCTAACAATGACTGGAGGCGGGTGTGACTCTAGGGACCACCTTTCTAGCCTTTTGCTTTACTGTCATCTGGTTTTGCAGGGACACTGTCCAAATTACATTTGTTTTGACTTGGCTGAAGATGGAGGGTAGGGCCACTGTGTATAGTTGCTCAGGTTATGCACTGCACAACCCTAAAGGCTACATTCACATCACAGATATCACAGATATGGATACTTATTTTGACACTTTTCTGGCAGTAAAGTTACTTATTCCAACAAAAATATCTTATGACTATTTTCTGATAGACTAAAGAAGGGACCTCGTTTTCTAATTCATACCAAAGTTCTGTATGGGCACAATTATTGGATGGAGTCACTGCCTGCTTCATCTGGAGGGAGGGAATCATATTCTAATGAGGAAACTGGGGCTGTCATATTACCTCTATGGCAGCAAAATACCTACAGTCAAGTACAACCTTGCATCCCCTAGAGGCAGGGGAGCAGGATGGTTATGAGCAGTGGTCAGGGCCAGCTGCTGGCTTTGCCACCTATTGGCTGTGTGTCTTTGGGCAACTTGCTTAACCTCTCTGGGCCGCAGTGTCCACATCTGTAAAATAGTGATGATGACAACACCCATCTCACAGGGCTGTGCTGAGTCTTAAACGAGTTAATACATATAAAGTGCTTAGAACAGTAGATGGCTTGCAGTTGGTCTTAGCTGGTTTTGTTAAAGCTGGCCTAACGCCTTTCTCACAGAAGGGTGGTCGTGAAAACATGAGCCAATCCCTGCAGTTTTCACAGGTAACCATCATCAGCTGCATCTGATCATTTGCAAGTTCCTGCATTTTCGCGGAGGAGGTGGGTTTGCAACTGGGGCAACCTTAGGGGAGAAGACCAAGGCATTAACTCGTGCACCTTGTTCAAAAGAGGACTGATTCAGTGCAGTTCGGGCCCCTCCATCAATGCCTCACAGCATTGACTGCACATTTTTACCTCCTAGACTTTGCTGTAATTTTGTAGATGGAATTTCATAAAGGGTTTTATGTATTCTATCATGATCGTTAAGTTTGCAGTATTTAAAAATAGATGTGTAAAAGATACACAGTGCAGGCTATAAAACACCCTCAAACGACATTAAAATGGGAACGGATCCATTCATTTGGGTTTCAGCTGAGTTTATCTTGTATTTTTGTTTTACTATCCAAAGACCTGTAGAAATAGGTTATTGAGTAGGAAGTTGGCCAAGCCAGGGCTCTGCACCATGTGGGTACTTGTGAGTGCTGGCACAGCCTTTGGAATTTGATCCTGATTGAAATGTAGTCATTTTCCACCTGCAAAAACAGTTTTCTCCAGTAAGCCTGGGGTGGGGGAGGGTGAGTTCCCACCTATCCTCTCTAGCAGGGGTCTCTCGCTTTCCGTCAGGCTCAACGCCCTCACTCTGATGCTTGTATGGTAGACCCTCGGAAGATATTTAATGTTTGTTTGTGTTCCTACACTTAAAAAAATGTTTGCCCTGGTATTTCAAATAAGTCTGTGATGAAATGAGCTATGTGAAATCAAACTCAACATCTCTGGGGTCTTGAACAACCCAATTTTCCTACTAGGTTAAGACCTAGTAGGTCTTAACACATTTCTGTGTAGTGTGTAGATGAATGTATGTGGACCCCGGGTGAGGAGGATGGACTCCAAGGCAGCAGGTCTGAAGACATCTGGTGGACAACTCAGCACGACAGGGATGGGATAGATCTAAGGAGTTAAGACCGGAGGGTGTGGGTGAGGGTCAGTCCTGGAGTCACCCTGTGATTTTCCAGCTGTGGGACCAGGGGCAGGTCTTGCAACCTCTCCGAGCCTCAGCTTCTCATCTATAAAATGGGACCAATGATTCTACCTATGCCTCTGAGGGTTTTTGTAAGAATTAAATGAGCAAATACAGATAAAATGTGTAAGATTAAATTTGCATGGTCAGTGTTTAGTGCATGTTAGTTGCTATTATTTCTAGAAATAATGATGATGGTGATGGTGATGGTGATGATGCTGATGGTGCTGAGGATGGTGATGATGGTGATGGTGCTGATGGTGATGAGGATGGTGATGATGGTGATGGTGATGATGGTGGTGATTGTGATGATGATGGTGATGATGACAGTAATGGTGGTGATGATTATAAGTGTCCTTCGGTGGTCTAAAGACTTTGACCACATAGACTATTGCTTTCTAGGATGATTTGGAGGAACGCAGCCCCTTTCAGATGTTTTCCCTGCTTATTGCAAAAATCCCACCATTGGTGAGTCATTCATTAGGACTCAGCCCTGCGCTCTCCCAGCATCCCCAAATTTATTAAGCTTTTCTTTAGGAGATGTGTCTTTACTTCCTGTTTAAGAAATTCATAATTCATAATTCATAATTCATAATTAGTGCATGTTAGAGGAGAAATTCATAATTCTGTTTCCTTCCAAATTTTTAAATATTTTGCTTTTCATATGTAGCTATTTAATGTATCTAGAGCTTACTTTTGTCTATGAGATGAAGTAGGTGTTCAATTTTTGTTACTTTGTATTGAAATTCCCACATTACCACATCTTCAAGCAGTTCTTTAGTTCTTTCTTATTGGTCTGAAAGATTTCCAGAGTATTAGATCTTTTTCCAGGCTTTGGGAGATAAACTTGGCAAAAGGTGAGTCAAATTTATTGTTTGCTTTTAAGCTAAGAGAGTCTTCTCACAACTGTGTCATTATTCAGGTCACTACAATATCCATCCATCCAGCCAGCCAGCCCAAGCTGCTTGTTAGTCCATATGCTCCTTCTGTCTGGACATTTGTGTCCTTGTTTGATTTTGAAAAATGTTGTATTATTTCATCTAAAAATATTTCTCTCTCATTCTCCATTTTCTTGGTTAGGAATATTATTAAATATTTGTTTGCACCTCTCACTTTATCTTCCATGTCTCTTAATTTTCCTTCATGTTTTTCGTCTCCGTGTTTCTGTGTATTGTACTCCATGTGCTCCTGTTTCACTAATTCTCTCCTTTGTGGAGTCTGATCTAGGCCAACAGAACAGGGATTGGCACAGGTGGGACAGTGGAATGATGCATAAATGGAACAACTTCAGTGCTAAGGACAGCTTGGATCCAGACAGGACTAGGAGAAAGAAGGAGGCTGTATCCACTTCTCAGAATCCAGGAGAGGTGAGGTTTGACCCTGGTACCTGCTACACACGTAATGGGAGCAGGGCCAGTTTCATTAGAGCTGGCATCTGGGTTACCCTGATATTTTTCAGAATTGTGTGATTGACTTAATGTTAATATCCAGAAGTTTGTTTTTCATTTATAGCTCTTTGGGATTTTCATGGGAAATTAAAACAATAGTGGTTTAGAACATTTCTGTTTTTGAGTGGTGGGTTTTCCTTGGAGCACATTGACAAGAGCACCTGCCTTGTATCAAACTGTTGGACATCAACTTCGGAGATGATTTTGGATCAAGGATCCCTGCCCAATACTTGTTTGTGCTGTAAGACCTGAAACATGTGCCCCAGCACTGGAAAGGCGTGTGACCTGCACCCTTGGGCTCTGCTGTGTGACTTGAGTGTGTCACTTCTTAGAATCTCAGTTTCCCTTCTGTAAATGGGGAGACTGAGCTCCATCTGCCTTCCTTCCTGAGGGCCCCGCAGCATAACATATGTTCATGTGCTACGCAAACTGCAAAGTGTTTCGGATGCTTCTAAGTCACATGCAGATGACCTTTGGGGAAACTTCCCTCGGTCAGATGCTGGCATTTGGCGCGGTCGTTAATCTCAGATGGTCAGGGGAGGGAGATTTGAACTGCGTGGGATTTTAAATTCCTTCAAAGGGGTCTGTACACTTCGTAGGTCACAGGTTGGCTCTTGTGCTGGGCTTGCAACGACCCCTTTTTCTTTCCCATGGGGACTGCCGGGCCTGTGTGGACATGGTGTGCAAATCTCGGGTGGCATCATGTTGGGGTTGTGGTAGAGATGTCCTGCACTTCACAGAGTTTAGTTCTGCATCTCCATGTTGAATGATAAGGACAGTAACAATATCTGCCATTCACTGAGGGCCCTTGATGTGCTAAGTGCTTTACGTATGTTAACGGCGAAGTAGTGAACATTGTCCTTATTTCACAGATGAGGAACGTATGGCTTAGAAATGTCAACGTGAAGGGATTTTCTCACCGTCACAGAGTCTGGAAGGGGCAGAGTTGGGAGCAGGATTTGTGCTCTCTGACTCCGAAGTCCATGTTCTGTTTAGGACACCATGGTGGTTTAGATCTGCTTTTTATTTTCAGCCAACCAACCAACCAACTAATGAACAGCCATCCACCCAACCAATAATTAGTTAACCAACCAACTAACTAACTAATGAACAACTTACCCAACCAATAACAACCAACCAACAATTAGTCAGCCAACCAACCAACTAACCAATTAATGAACACCTTACCCAAACAATAACAACCAACCAATAATTAGTAAACCAACCAACCAACCAATCAGTTAATCAAGAACCGTGCACTAACCAATCAACCATGTATGTTCCTATCAGCCATCTGCCTAGCGCTGCACTTTGGGAGGGGAGAACCCACCGCCCTGTGCCCGGACTCAGCCGGTCTGTGGGGAGTGGGGTAATTATCCTGTTCGATGCACTGCATCCCGATCCTTTATTCAGAGGCTGCCTCCGCAGCTGAATGGCACCTTCTGCAGGGGGGAGTTTCACCTGGGTGTCCTCATGCCTCTGGTGGCCTGCACAGGGCAGCACCTTGCTGCTGGGAAGCGGGGGTGCAGCTCAGTGGACAGCACACTCACACACGCTCTCACACTCATGCACTCGCTCACACATACACATGCTCTCACACGCTCACACATGTTCACACATACACACACTCTCACACACACTCACACGCTCTCACACACGCTCTCGCTCACACATACACATGCTCTCACATGCTCTCACACATGCTCTCACACTCACTCGCTCACACATACACACGCTCTCACACACACTCGCTCACACATACATACGCTCTCATACGCTCTCACACTCACGCACTTGCTCACACATACTCTCTCACATGCTCTCACACACGCACTTGCTCACACATACACGCTCTCACACTCACACTCGCTTACACATACACATGCTCTCACACGCTCTGACACATGCTCTCACACACACACTCGCTCACACATACACACGCTCTCACACTCATGCACTCGCTCACACGTACATGCGTTCTCATACACTCACACACTCGCTCACAGATACACACGCTCTCATACACGCTCACACTCACACACTTGCTCACACATACACATGCTCTCACATGCTCTCACACTCATGCACTCGCTCACACATACACGCTCACACTCACACACTCGCTCACACACTCGCTCACACACACATGCTCTCACATGCTTTCACACTCATGCACACATACACACGCTCTCACACACGCTTACACGCACTCACACATACACACGCTCTCACACGCTCTCACACATGCTCTCACACACGCTCACACACTCGCTCACATGTACACATGCTCTCACGTGCTCTCACACTCACGCACTCGCTCGCACATACACACGCTCTCACATGCTCTCACACACGCTCTCACACTCACGCACTCGCACACGCCCTCTCATGCTCTCATGCTCTCTCACACACACATACACACACATCCCCCTTCTGTCTCTCACATACACACATAAGCCCCTTCCTTCCTTCCTTCTTTCCTTCCATGAGCACAAGACACAACAGGTAACCCACTACTGTGGGATCAATGAAGGCGCCAAGTGGCTCTCAGAGCCTCCATCAGAAGCTCCGGGGTCAGAGCCATCGTGGCAGGTCTGCATGGAAAAAGGCTGGCACACACCCAGGTCTGGAGACCCCCTCCTGTGCTGGGGTGGGCAGGCCTTTCCCGGGATGCTCTCCCTGGGGTCTCTCTGGACAGGGAGGGCCCTGGATTGGGGTCAGGGGTCTGAGACCAGCTGAGCCACTAACACCTTGGGTGGCCTCTCATGGCTTGCCTCCGTCATCCGCGCCACCTCCTCATTTTATGGACAAGGCCACTGAGGCCCCAGGACCTGAGCGCCTCCCTCTCCAAAGCCCCTTCCAGCTCTGGCATTTCCAGTCTGTTCTGAATCCTCATTAACAGGGTATTTTCATTTTCCAACCCGCATTCCAGCTCCTTCCCATGGGCCTCGACCCTCTGGCAGGGAATGGGGCAGGTGTGGGATTCCCCGAAAGGCACTGGGAGCCGTGCCCATCTCCCAGGAAGGGGGCGAGGCCCACAGATGTGGCCCCCTGTGTTGCCCCCGTGATGAGTGCTGCCAGGAAACATGCCTCTATGGGTTACAGGCCCCTCGGTTCAGTCTGCTCGGAAATTGGGTAAGTGTTTTCTTACCCGAACTCAGGTAACCGTCGGTGAAATGCATGGTTGGAAAGTCTCCGTGCTCAGAGCAGACCACACAGGGACTCGCCCAGCAAAACCCAATGCCTGGGCTCCCTCGCTTCAGCTACGGCACTGCTGTGGGGAGGCGGGTTTGGAGGAGTGAATGTCTTTCCATCTGCGTCGGAACGTGGGGTGTTTTTAGTTCACTGGAGGCCAAAGGGTGTTGGGGTGGCCCTGCTCTCAGGCTTGGCCAGGGCTCCAGCATGGACGGCCCAGGAGAGGGTCTCAGCGCCGGCCTCAGCCACGGAGGCTGGATGTGCCCACCTGTCACGCGTGTCCAGCAGGAGCCCTAGCCAGAGAGGATGACAGCCCGGCCCTGCGTGGCCTGAGCCGCATTCTGGGAGCCTGTTCAACATCCAGGGCCAGCTCGGTTTTAATCAGCCTCTCGCAGCCACATGGGCCAAGAAAAAGCTGTAAAGCCAGAAGCAACGCTGGCGTCTGTTCCGAGTGAGAACAGAGCAGATATTGTCCCTGGCTTCCCCCGTTCCTGCTGACCACACAAATGGTTCTAATCAGCTTCCAGAGCCTCTCCGCGGAGTTTTAAGATGTTTGCTTGCTGCATTCTTGGGCAAGTCACCCTCCAGTCTTCAGCATCACCTTCCCGCTCACCCTCCCCAGCCAAAGCGTTAGGGAGAATTAGGTGTGAGTCGGATGTGTGTGCACACGCTTGTGTGTGCCGCACGCACGCGGGTAGATTTCCACTTCCATGTGCTGGAAGGCCCCGCTGCACAGTGTCCCCCACTGCCCAAGGACTTCACTTCCCAGGTGACCCTTTTACCTGTTAAGGGGGCCAGGCCCACCTTCCAGACCCCTGCCCCCAGGGGCTTGGAGCCACTCGGTGGTTTGGGAGGGACAGTGGCTGCATGTACCACCCTCTGAGACAGTGGACCCTGATGCTTTCCTCCAGCAGCAGAGCTCAAACACCAGGGCTTCCTGCTGCGCTCCTGGGGGGCAGTTCAGCAAGGTGGGAAGGGTGGAAGCTCCTTGTCAGAGGAGCCAGGGCGTCAGGTCCTAAGACAGAGGCCTGGGCTCCCCCTGGCCCTAAAACCACAGAAAGGCGTGCATGCTGAACGTAGTTGTCTGCAGCGAGACTTGCTTGACATGAGGGTGACTATCTGGCCTGCTTTTGTTGAGCAACGGAAGTAAATCTGGAAAACGCCTCGTGCCAGGACAAGAGCAGCTGCTACTCGCTGAGCGCTGATGGGGGCCCAGCGCAGTGGTGTTAAAGACCTGGGTGTGACTGACCTTCTTCTCGTCTTTAAGGCGTTTTGCTTTTAGGCTGGGGAAAGGGGTGGTAAATCCTGACCAGTGGGTTCAGCCAGGAGGGTGACTGGAGTCTGGCAGTTGCTGGCTCCCCAAGCCCTTCCCTCCCTCCTTCTCGCTCCTTCCTCCCGCCCTCCCTCCTCATCAGCCCCACAACTCCCACTTGGAGAACCAAGGCAGCCGTGGGCTGGGGGAGTGTTTAGCAAACGTGCCCGCACCCACCAGCTGTGAGGGTGTATCATGGGGGCAGAAGGACAAGGTTTGTACCGCATCTGTCACAGTTGGGCTCCTGGAAGCAGACTCTGAAACAGAGTTTGGGGTAAAAGATTTGATTTTTTTGGGACGGGCGTGGTGGCTCACGCCTGTAATCCTAGCACTCTGGGAGGCCAAGGCGGGCGGATTGCTCAAGGTCAGGAGTTCGAAACCAGCCTGAGCAAGAGTGAGACCCCGTCTCTACTAAAAATAGAAAGAAATTAATTGGCCAACTAAAA
>CAUYRT010003980.1:0-31565 GCA_963574885.1 Lepilemur ruficaudatus | reverse complement strand
CTACTAAGTGAAGTATCCCAAGAATGGATGGACAGGCACCACATGTACTCACCAGCCAATTGGTATTAGCTGATCAACACCTAAGTGGACACACAGGAACAACATTTATTGGGTGTCGGGCAGACAGGAGGGGGGAGGAGGAGATGGGTATATACACACATAATGAGTGCGATGTGCACCATCTGGGGGATGGTCAGCCTTGAGGCTCTGACTGGAGGGGGAGGAGGGCAAGGGCAATGTATGTAACTTTAACATTTGTACCCCCATAATATGCTGCAATAAAAAAAAATTTCAAAAAAATTTAAAAAAACCAAAATAACTATTATAAATATGTTGAAAGAACCAAAAGAAATCATGTTTAAGAAATTAAAGTACAAAGACAATCATAAAATAAACAATAAAGAGATAGAAATTATTATAAAAATCAAACAGAAATTCTGGAGTTTAAAAGTACATAATATCAGAATGAGCTGCCAGGAAAAAGAATCAGCAAGCTTGAAGATAGTAATAGATGAGTAGACATTATCTAGTCTCAATGAGAATAAATAATAAAAAAGAACAGGAAACAAAAAATGAATGAAAGCCTAAACGAACACCTGTGAAAACCATCAAGCACACTAACTTATACATAATTCAGTCCAAGAAACACAGGAGAGAGAAAAATATAAGTCAAAAAAATAATCGAAGAAATAATTGGTGAAAACTTCCCAAATTTGATGAACACTGACCTACACATCTAAGTAGGTTAATAAATACTAAGGATACAACTAATGCCAAGAAGGATAAACTCAAAATCCACACCTAGACACATACTGGCCAAACTGTCAAAAGCCAAAACAAAAAGAAAATCTTAAAAGCAATAAAAGAAAAACAATACTTATCACATAGGGAACCTCAAAAGATTAACAACTGATATATTATCAGAAAATGGAAGCCAGAAGGCAGTGGAATGGCATATTTAAAATGCTGAAAGGGAGAAAAAACTCGTCAATCAAGATTCTGATATCCAGCAAAACTATATGAAATGAAAGCAAAATAAACATTCTCAGGATACGCAGAGATTGAGAGTATTTGTTGCCAGCAGACTTGCAAAACAAGAAATACTTTCAAAAAACAAAATGATATTAGAAAAGTAACTCAAATCCAACTGAAAAAATAAAGAGTGCAAGTAAAGAAAATTACTTGGGTAAATATAAGACAATATAAATAATTTTTTATTTCTTACCCAAATTAGTTTAAAAGACAAATTCATTCGAACAGTAATTATAAAATTACAAGGCTTTTATGAATGTGTAACATATATGACAATTATAGCAAAAAAAATGGGAAGAGAAGGGAGCTATACTGCAGCAAATTTCCTGCATTTTACTGGAATTGCTATAGTCTGAAGTAGAGCGTTTAAAATTAAAATGTTTATTACTGTAATCAGCAGAGAAACTTACACAGAAAACTCAAAATGATATAGTTTTAAAAATAAAAGAGTAAATGGTACACTAGAAAATATCTATTTACCACAAAAGGTGACAGTAAAAACTAAAAAAGACAAAAGACACATAGAAAACAAATAACAAAATGGCAGGCATAAATCCAATCATATTAATAATACATTAAGTATACATGGATTAAACATAATCAAAAGCAGAGATTATTTCTAAGACCAGATTTTAAAAAAAAAAAAAAAGGATCCACCTGTACCCTGTTTACAGGAGGCACACTTTGATTTAAAGAAACAGACAGGAAGTTAAAAAAAAAAAAAAAGGAAGATATACCATGCAAAAGTAATCAGAAGAGAGGCAGAATAGCTATATGAATATCTGACAAAATAGATTTTAAGAAAAAAAATTACTAGAGACAAAAACAGACATTTTATAATGTTATAAGGTTTTATTAACCAGGAAGATATAACAATTATAAATGTGCATACATCAAATAACAGACCCCCAAAGCAGATAAAGCAAAAATTGACAGAAATAAAAGAAATAGACAATTCAATAATATTAGTCAGAGATGTCTCAATAATTCTTAGAGCAAAGAGACAGAAAATCAATAATAATATAGAAACAAGACTTGAGCAATAGTACCAACCAACCTGAATTCCAAGTTCTAAATCTACAGAATACTCTACCCAACAACAATAGAATACCTCTTCCTTACAAGCACACACGGAACATTCTCCAGGACAGACCATTTGCTAGGACATGAGTCTCAATATATTTAAAAAAATTTAAATCATGCAAAGTCTATTCATCAGCCACAACAAACTAGAAATCAAAAACAAAAGAAAATTGGGAAAATCCACAAATATTTGAAAACTAAAGGACACAGTTCTAAATAATACAGAGATCAAAAAAGGAACTACAAGGAAAACTGGAAATTATTTCAAACACAATGAAAATGAAAACAATATTTCTAAATTTACAGGACACAAAAGCTTAGAGTGACAGTTATACACTGTCACTAAAAAGAAGATCTCATCAATAACAAAAGCTTCTACCTTTTAAGAGAAAATCTAAAAAATGAGCAAACTATACAAAAATAAAGGAGAAGAAACCAATGAAGCAGAACATAGAGAAAACAAAATCAAAAATTGGTTCTTTGAAAAGATCAACAAAATTCACAAATCTTTAGCTAGACCAATCAACAAAAACAGAGAGAAGACAGCACAATCAAAATAATAATGAAGTTGTTTTAATTTTTTAAATCATTTTATCTCTAGGTTGGGCACAGTGGCTCACACCTGTAATCCTAGCACTCTGGGAGACCCAGACAAGAGGACTGCTTAAGCTCAGGAATTTAAGACCAGCCTGAGCAACAGTGAGACCCCAGCTCTACTAAAAACAGAAAAATTAGCCAGGCATGGTGGAACTCCTATAGTCCCAGCAACTCGGGAGGCTGAGGCAGGAAGATCACTTGAGCCCAGGAGTTTGAGGCTACAGTGAGCTATGATGACTTCACTACACCCCACCCAGGGCAACAGAGTAAGACTTTGTCTCAAAAAAAGAAAAATCATTTTACCTCTCCATGCTTCATTTTGGG
This sequence comes from Lepilemur ruficaudatus, assembly GCA_963574885.1. Taxonomy (NCBI): domain Eukaryota; kingdom Metazoa; phylum Chordata; class Mammalia; order Primates; family Lepilemuridae; genus Lepilemur; species Lepilemur ruficaudatus. Next base: position 28,529 of record CAUYRT010003980.1, on the reverse strand, counting down.
GATAGTTTCTATTGCTATGTCCTCAAGCTCATTATTAATCTTTTCTTCTACAAAATCTAATCTCCCACTAATCCTACCCCTTGTATTTTTCATTTCTGAAAATGAAATATATTGTACCTTTCATCTCTTAAAGTTCAGTAGGGTCTTTTGTAATTCTTCCATGTCTCTACTTAAATTTTCCAACATAATGAATACAGTTATAATAACTTTAAAAGTACTTGTCTGATAATTCTAATACCTGTGTCACTGTCAGATGGGATTCGATTGGTTCATTTTTTTCCCTCATTTAAGGTCATCTTTTTCCTGCTTCTCTCCATGAAAGGTAATTTTTGATTGAATGCCAAGCACTTTGAATTGTTGGCTGGTGATCCTTTTGGGTCTTGCTTATTTTAAGATTTGTTACAGTGGGTCCAGAACTAATTATTCTGCACTATTATTATTCTTTCTGAGTACTCTACCCAATGCCGCATGATTGAGGTTTTTGAGACTACCTCTTGAAAATGGACACTATTCCCAGCCCTGTGTGAGCATCCAGAATTAGTTCCCCTAATCATTTTGGTAGATCCTTTGCAGGCCTTGAACAGTTTCTCCAAGTGTATACACTAATCAATATTCTGCTGAATATTCCAGGAGACACTGAGCCACTCTCTGTACAGTTATCCTCTCTCTAAACAATACACTAGACATCAGGCAATGATCCTGAATCTCTACCCTGCAAGCTCTAAAAGCTTTGGTCTTTCTAGCTGATCAACACCATCTCCTTACTTCAAAAGTTCTGCCAGGATCCACATAGCTTCCCTCTCTCTGCACCAAAGCCTAAACATTCAAGGCAGTAAGCTGTGGCACTAATAAACCTGACCTCATTTGTTTCCTATCTCTCAGAAATCACTGTATTTTATTGCCTGATGTCCAGTACCTTGAAAACCATTGCTAAATATATTTTGTCTGGTATTTTTAGTTGCTTCAGGAAGGAAGGTAAATATAGGCCCCAAGTTACCCATCTTGGACAACAGGAGAAATCCTATTTGTAATGTGGCTACTAGAAAATTTAAGATTACATGTGTCTTACATTATATTTCTATTGTATAGCACTGTTGTAGATAGATACTGAAGTCATGTACTGCTAAAACCAACTAAGGAAAGTAAGAAGGTCGAAGACCAGATCTCAATAAATGTCAGCATTTAAAGATAAGGTGGGGGAAAAAGTAGCCGGCAAAATAAACATAGAAAGGTCCAGAAAGTGGAAAAACAAGATGAAAACAAGCACTACAGTGTGCTTTTTTTTTTGTAAGGGAAAAGCAGAAAAACAAGAAAGTGTGGTGTCATTGGAATAACAGAAGAAAGTGGTGGATATATGAAACAATCACTGCAGATTGTAGACATGAGAGTTAACAAAAGAATGTTAAGGGTAAGTAACAGTATTGAGGGCCCAATTAAGATTAGTAACAATGAATTCATTATGGTTATCAATCTGTTCAGAAGGTGTGGTTTCTTCCTACACATCTGCTCAGGTGTCTGCCTGGGCATGGAACTAAATTGACCTAGCTTGCTACATTATACTACACAAATTCTACATCCTATTACCTGTATCACTGGATCACTTCATTTAAAGGGATTATTACCACATACTTTCACATATTTGCCTCTTCTCATTGTTTATTCCTTCTAATCTTACTTCCTGTTGTTCGGGTAAAGACAGACAGACCTTTTATCAATAGCATAGGTCAAAGCATTGTTCCAACTCCAAGTATCAAACCAAACAACTACAATAAAAATTCAATTTGGAGTTGTTTCTAATATTTGCTTTTATTTGTCCTGTGTACTCAAAGTCTTTGTTCTTCACTGCCTTACAGTATACTTTTCTTTTGTAGGGGAAAAGGCTACTGGATTCATTCAAGGTAACTATTTTATAGCAAGATTTTAATGTATTTGTTAACTTTTCCCTCCATTAGCCAATAATATAGCTATATATTATTATATATAGCTTTAATTAATCAGAGAGTAATTTAATCACACCCTCTACAATTCAAAATCAATTTATTCTTTGTGCCTATGCCTATTCTATAATCAAGCCATGATCAATTAACTACCAAAAATAAGACAGAGACTACCAAAAGCAACAAAATTTCCTACAAACATGAAGAGGGTAGTGATGCTATAGAAAATATCATGAAAGGCTTTTATTTTTTTAAATGTATCAAGCACTCCTATATCAAGGCCTCATATTAAAACAATTAAAAAGGTAGGGTATTTTGGCTATAAAGAAAGCCTCAAAAATTTTCAAAAAACTGAAATCATTAAGACTAAGTTCTTTGAACACCATGGAATTAAGCTAGAAATCAATAACAAAAAGATAATTAGAACTTCAACTACCAGAAAATTAAACAATATACTTATGATATACATCTAAGTAATTCACAGGTACAGTAGGCAGACTAATGAATCAACCCCTAAAGATGTCCATGTACCAAGCCCAGAACCTGTGAATATGTTATTTTCTTGGCAAAAGGAACTTCACAAATGTGATTAAGGTTAAGGATCTTGAGATAGGGCGATTATCCTGGATTATCCAGATGGGCCCAACTGAATCATATGGGTCCTTAAAAATGAGATAACCTTTCCTGGCTGAGGATCAGAGTAAGATGTCACTATGAAGGAACAGTCAGAGAGGTGCAACATTTCTGGCTTTGAAGTTGGAAAAAGGGGACCATAAGCAAAGATGCGGGTGGCCCCTAGAAGCTAGAACAGGCAAGGAGACAGATATTCCCCTATAGTCTCCAAAAAAATATAAGTCCTGCTTACACCTTGATTTTAGCCCAGTGAGATTCATGTAAGATTTAAAACCTACAAAACCATAAATAAAAAGTTTGTGTTGTAAGTCATTAAGTTTGTGGTAATTTGTTACATTAGCCATAGAAAACTAATGGGATAAATCAAAAAAATCAAAAAAAAAAAAACCAGAAAATATTTTGAGCTAATAATAATTAAGATATGATGTATCAAAACCTATGGAATATAGCTAAGTAAGTACTTAATGGAAAATTTATAATCCCAAATATACAGAGCCAAAACAACCATTTTTTTTTAAAGGCAGGAGAAAAAATAATGAACGGCATCGCTGGGTCATGAAGAATAAGTAGAGGATGACATTTCAGTGTGTTTTGTTGGTTTGGTTCTGCCCAACATTCCTTCCTCGTTTGAAAGCACTCCTCCCACATTCTATAGTTACACTGTTCAGTTCATGGGGTTCATCAGTGACAGCTCTGTCCACCTTCCCATGGATGACAAATAAGCCATGCCTAATCAGGTTAGAAAGACAGAAGTGGAAGCACATGATCCACGACAGGCCAACCCTCCCTGTGACTTCTTGAAACTCCCTCTTCCTCTAGTATTCTGAGGAAGAAGCCTTTGCAAACCTGGAGCTGCTGGAGGGTTGTCTTTTACACCATGAAGATAAAACCAAATCAGAGAAAGGCGACAGCAAGTACAGATATGCAAATGGTAAGACAGAGACCAAGGACATTTCTTGAACACCTGAATCAAGCTCTATGTAACCAATGATCCACTTATTCATGTGGGATAAAACATTTCTTACATTTTTTTTTTAAACAGAGTCTCACTGTCACCAGGCTGAAGCAGTCTGTCACCCAGGCCGGAGAACAGTGTGATCATAGGTCACTGCAGCCTCATATTCCTGGGCTCAAGAGATCCTCCCCACCTCAGCCTCTCAAGTGGCTGGCATTATAGGCGTGAGCCACCAAACGCAGCTTTAAAACACTCTTTGACATAGACTAAAACACTGTTTCCTACGTTAACTTTTTGAGTTGGTAAGGTTTTTTGTTACCTGGAAATGAAAGAGTCCAGTCTTAACACAAAACCTGAAAGAGGAAATTACCTGAGCATAGGGTAATTTAAAAAGCAACTCTCCATCGGGCACAGTGGCTCACACCTGTAATCCTAGCACTCTGGGAGGCTGAGGCAAGAGGATCACCTGAGCTCAGGAGTTTGAGACCAGCCTGAGCAAGAGCAAGATCCCGTCTCTACTAAAAATAGAAAAAATTAGCTAGGCGTAGTGGCGAGTGCCTGTAGTCCCAGCTACTCAGGAGGCTAAGGCAGACGGATTGCTTGAGCCCAGGAATTTGAGGTTGCTGTGAGCTAGGCTAACACCATGGCACTCTAGTCCAGGCTACAGAGTGAGACTGTCCCCCCGCCAAAAAAAAGAAAAGAAAAGAAAAGAGCCAGCGAGGAAGGCATCCTCAGGGCAGGAGGGCAGACTGGAGTTCGTCGGCTGCTTCCAAACTGCGTTCTGTGGGCTCCACATGTACTCGCCATCAAATTGGTACTGACTTATTAACATTACAGTGCTCAAATGGTGGTGGTGTTCACCAGGGATTCGGGGGTTGGAGATTGGGGGTCCCTCAGACATCTGAGGGATGCGGTGAGCATTGTGGAGGGGAAGGGCATACCACTAACCCATGCTAGGGAGAGGCAAGTTACAAAATATGACCAGAAAAAAAAAAATGCTGAGTAAAACAAATTACAGACAAAATTCCCATATTATATAATTCCACTTACATGAAATGATTAAAAAAGGCAAATCTATAGAAACAGGGAGCAGATTAGTGGGTCCCTGTAGTTGGGGATGGGAATCAGGAGTCTCAATAGGGGGAAGGAAATGTTCTAAAACTGATTTGTGTGAAAAGCTGTACAACTTGTAAATTTACTAACAATCATTTAATTGTACACTTAACATGGATTAATTGCATGGTATGTAAATTATACTTCAATGAAGCTGTTTAAAAAAAAAAGAAAAGAAAAGAAAAAAAGCAACTCTCACCTTTTTTCCTCCTGCCCCTTCTCTGCAGACTGCTGCAGAAAAATTTTTTAAATGAAACAAAAAGCAACTCTTTTCATTTGTGAACGTAAACAATAGAGAATCTAAAGACTTCTCCCTGAACCTACAAAACAGTTCCTTCTGAGTTCACTGCATTAATATAATAATAGCTTTCTCCTGTTGACATACACTCCTATAACAACCAAAGAATGGAAAAAGCAGACTACTGATGCAAAAAGAAAGAAGGAAGAAGAAATAGCACACTTAAATCATTTCAAGTTTTTATTTTTAAAAATCTCAATTTTACTGTTTTCAAATGTTTTCTTCTAGTCAGTTTCAAAAGTTAAAATCTGAAAAATTCTCAACTAAGGCAATTTATTAAATTATAGTGAAGAGTATATGTTTTATCTTAAAACAAAAGAGGCTGTGGAGTATTTTCATAATAGAAATATACTGAATGTGTTTAATACTGCTTTTCTTAGAAAAGTAAGATCTCAAGTTCCAGATAGATGGACAAAAGGCTCATACTTCATCAAGTAGGTCCTCTTTTCCAACTACATTACAATGAAAAACAAAATACACAAGAGAGTCCAAAAGGCACAACTGGGTTCAAACTTAAGATAAAAACCCGTGTAGCAAGTGGGATTTATCCAAGGGATGCAAGAGTGGTTCAACATAAGAAAATCGATGTAATTAATAGAATGAAGGAGGAAAAAAATGTGAGCACTTCAATTGATGCAGAAAAAGCATGTCAGAATCCAAAACTCTTTTACGATAAAAACATCCAGAATACTATGAACAGAAGCGAACTTTTTCAACGTGATAAAGGACATTTATGAAAAACCAACAGCTAACATCATGCTTAATGGTAAGAGTGAAATCTTTCCCCCTGAGAACAGGAACAAGACAAGGATGCCTGTTTTCCCAGTGTTCTTGAACATTAGACTGGAAGTTCTAGCCAGAGCATTAGGCAACAAAAAGAAATAAAGGGCATCCAAATTGAAAAGGAAAAAGTAAACCTACCTCTATTCTCAGATACTATAATCCTATATAGTCATCCTTCAGTATCTGCAGGGGACTGGTTCCAGGACCCAAGTACCAAAATCTGCAGATACTCAAGCACCTTATGTAAAACGGTGCAGTAATTTGCATATAACCTATGCACATCCTCCTGTATACTTTAAATCATCTCTAGATTACTTATAATACCTAATACAATGTAAATGCTACGTAAATAGTTGTTACACTTCTTTTATTCGTATTGTTTTTTATTGTTGTGCTGTTATTTTTTAATGGGTTTTTATTTCCTGAATATTTGTGATCCACAGTTGGCTGAATCTGCAGTTGGTTAAATCTACAAGTGTGAAATCTATGGATACAGAGGGCTGGCTATATATATAAACCCCAAAGAATCCACACACACAAAAAAAAAACACTACTAGAGCTAGTAAACAAATTCAGTAAGTTGCTAGGTACAAGATCAACACACAAAAATCAGTTGTATACCAGAACGAACAAGTCAAAAAAAAATTAAGAAAACAATTCTTAATTGTTTACAATAGCATTCAAAAAAATAAAATACTTAGGAATAAATTTAACCAGACGTAAAAGACTTACACACTGAAAACTATACATCATTACTAAAAGAAATTAAAGATCTAAATAAATGGAAAGACATCCCATATTCATAGGCTGGAATTAATATTGTCAAGACAGCAATACTCCTCAAATTTATAGAGGTAATGCAATCCTTATCAAAATTTCAACTGCCTTCTTTGTAGAAACAGAAAGGCTGATTCTCAAATTTATACAAAATTGCAAAGCACTCTAAACTGTCAAAACAACATTGAACAACGTTCTCAAAGTGGTTCATTAAAAACAAAAACTAGAAGGCAATGTATATAAGGCAAAAACTATAAGGCAAAAGGACCATACCACCATTGCCCATTAAAAATATAGCTTTTGGTTTTGCTAGCCTTATACTATAACGTACTTTGTACCAAACTGGGCAATCACTGAACAATAAAGTGAACTAAAAAATACTTTCATATTACCTTCTGAATTAATAAATACTATAAATAAGTCAATTTTATTTTTGTAGTTACGTATTTTCACTTCTAAAATTCAGGAAGTAGAAATAATGTGACTTGCTTCCTTTATCAAAACTAGACTTACTACCTCTCTCATGTATTCATCTATTTCCAAAGCCAACAAGTTTATCCTTTGGGTTTCCTAATATTTGAGTAACTCTTATTCATAGAATAAATCAATGGTCCATGTTGCACACAAGGTCATAGTTTTTGAAATATGTCTGGATATCCCTGAAAGCTTAACACACATCTGCTCAGGGAGGGAGTAAACTATGAAAAATGGCTTGGTGTTGCTTATTATAACACATACAAGAATGGAAATGGGGAAGATTGTTTCCATCTCTTAGGTGAGTATTAACACTAGAAATAGTCTCACTGGTCAAAAACATCAACAAAATTTTCAACGAAAAATTAGATATCAGCAACATCCAGGAACTAATTCATAATGTATGCAGGAGATGAAAGGGAAGAAAAGGGGAGGGAACAGAGAAAGCGAAAGGGGACAGAATGGGAAGGGAGGAAAGAATAAGAGTGAGGAAGGCAGCAGAGAAGAGTGGAGGATTAGAAAAATGTGGCATCAGCAATATGTTAAGTGAAAAACAACAGGTATGGCTGAGGCAACAAATCTATCATATTTTCAACAAGACATATACTACATAATCATGGGCCTTATTAACATGCTATAGAGTTGACAGAAACATCTCATTCTGAAGGTCCACCACTCGCTTTTATTTTATATTTTTAGAAGGAAAATATTTTATATTCCCTATCACAGTACCTGGTACATACAAGTAATAAATGCTTGTTGAGCGATCAACTGGATGGATAGATAGTTGAATGAACAAATAGGAAAACAAATGAGTAGAAGGAAAAATAATGAATATTCAAAATAAGGAAGTACTCAAATATTTGATAATGGAGATTTGTCGCCTCTTCATTTTAAAGTTAATCTAATTAGCAGGGGAGTGTGAGAAGTAGCATGGCGTAGTGGGAAGAAGACAAGATTTAGACTCAGAAACACCTAGATTAAAATTCTGGCTTAACTCTTACCAGCATGTATCCTTGAGCAAATTGCTTAATTTATATAAGTCTTCGTTTTCTCCATCTGTAAAATGGGGATCACAATATCTACCTTACTAAGACCACAAACCAGCACTTTTGGCACCTGGAACAAACTACACAAAACCAGCTCTCGAATGGACTCTGTAATTCATAATGTAGCCCACAGATGGGTGTTAGTAACAATGCTCGCCATCTGGTAGCTTCCTGTTTTAAATAATTATTCTTGTTAACTAGGTGCCAAGCTTTTAGAATCATTATATTAAATGTTTGCACCTTCTAAATTTTGGCGTCCTTAGACAAAGCCCAGTATGATCAGCCACAGTTCAACTTACGAGGTAGTTCCACAGATTAAAAAGAATGTAAGAAAAACACCTTGCACGATGATAGGCATGTAATAAATTGTTGCTATGTAAACATTTCGTTAATACCTTCACGTAATCCATTTGTCACTCTGTATTGTCACAACTATTCCAATAAGCCCACAATGAGAGTAGAGATTCATCATATCAACCACGTCCATTAATATATAAATAAGAAGAACATGAAAGGATGCCATGTACCGTAACACTCTTTTCAAAAATTCAATTGATTCTTTTGACCTTGACTTTGGATGTTCTCTCTTAAATGTTTAAAAACCTGAGAATTTAGAAGAACAGACAGAACCTTCATTTCAAGAGCCATTTCTAGAAGGGAATAAATGAAATGTCAGATTCAAAAAGAGAATTCAAAGTTACCACTATGTGCTTGTTCTCTGCTGCATGAGCAAATAGAACTGTGGCTATTGTGTTTTGCATCTGGTCTCAGAGGTGGAAATGCCAGTTAAGTAAGAAAAAAATCAAGTCATCTTTGTAAGATCAACTAACAACCCAGATAATCTCCCTCAGGATGAAATAGTTTAGTAATGAAATAAAAAAATTTATCAATCCTATACAAAGCACTACTGCTTAGTTCTGAAAGATTATTTTCTCTGGATTATCAGATATCCAGAAATAATTATTTTATTATAAAGCATGCCAATCCAACCCAGGGTCACAGGAACAACCATTATAAAAGAGTTAAATTTAAATGATTTATAGGTATTACTGGTTATAATGATGTTTCAAAGACAATTTTGTCACAATAAAACAAACTTTTCCCAAGGAAGCATCTCTTCTGAGCATAAATGTCAAATCAAGTTCACAAGCTAGAGCTCCCACAAACTGAAGGATAATGTCTACATGTTTGTTAGGCAGTGACTAGTATGCTTTTAAATAGAATCCATGGACTGGAAGCACTGTGCTGACCTTATGTCAAATGTACAAACGTGAGGACTAAACACACTGGTTAAAAATTAGAATTCTATGATTGTGATTCCTATCGTTTGAACAAAAATTGATCACATTATGAATAAAGAATAAAAGACAAAAAGCAATTTAGTCAATTATTCACTTTTTGGATTTGATGGCACATTATCAACAAAAACCAATCCGGAGTAGGAATGGATATTGTAGTTTTAAAAGACATACATTAAATAGGAGAAATATATTTAAGTGGTAACATTCTTTAAGACAGAGGTCTAGTAGGTTTAGTATCAAGTTCTAGTGGAAAAATAATTCACCACCATAATCAGCAAAGTAACCAGCCAAATGATATATATTCTTTGTTATTTCCTCATACACACCTATAATTCTCATTTTGAAGCAAAGATTTTTACTTTTCTGGTGCCATCAAGTGGTAGCATTATGAAATGTTCTAAGATTAAATGCAAATAACTTTTAGACAGAAAAATGTTACACTGATGTGTTTTATCTACGCCAACTGAACACCAGTGATATTTTAGTACATAATTATCTGAAAAGAAAAGGGAAATATCAGAGAAGATATTTTGCAACTCATCCCCATTTATACTCCTAACTCAAGTAAGAGTTGAGGCAAAGAACAAACATGAGTAGAGCTTTAAGACCAGAATGGTCCACTAGCAAGCAAACAAACAAAAACCCAATACACTTTGAAAGCATTTGATAAACAAAATTAGGATGAAAATGACCTATCAATCAAACCATGAAAACAAGAGAATTCAAAAGTAGTTTCTCAACTAGAAACCTTAAAGGTGATAGCTAAAATTATATCACCATATCAAGACAAAAAAATTAATGGGAAATGAATATTAGAATCAATTATTTGAAACTGTGTCAACAGATTCCGAACGGTTATATCAGCAACTTCAATATGACAACAACCAAAAAAAAAAAAAAAAAACCTACAAGATTCCAACTCCTCTTATTGCTATACACATGAAACATTAAAAGCTGTTTGATTCCCCAGGTCCACCAAAATAGATATTGATTGCAAAATCTGAATTTCCAGTGAAAGATGGCAACTTGAACACATTTAGCTATGCTCCTTCCTGAAACTCTATTAACATGGCAGCAAAATAATTTTTTAAAGATAAAAGCCCACAAGGACAAAGACTAAGAGAGAAGACAACAGCATAAAAATTTTAGAAGCTAGAAAGTAGATGGGTGAGAGGTTACTAACTTGAGAAACTCAAGAAAGTTGCCTGGCTTCTAGTAAGGAATTGGTGGCACTAGCTAGCTGTGGAAGTGGGAGTGAAAGGTAAAAATAAGAGAGTTTGTCAAAATCCTAGTTAGGCAGCATTTAGAACCCTCCGCATACTTCCTATTCCACTCTATGAGGCAGATATATGTCTACACTGTGTTATGAGACTGCAAGTTTATACTCTAGAAAGCGTAAAACAGAAGGCACCGGGACTACAGGATACCAGGCACAGTGCAAGTAAGTACTGTACTAAGAAAACCACTGGAAAGTCACAACGACTTTTGATTATTATGTCCAAAAAGTCATGTAACTAACTACAGAATGCTTCCTTTGAATTCTGTAAGGAAAAAGTAAAGTACTAAAACAAAAGCTAATGCTTTTAACAAAAACAAAAAAAAAGGTAAGTTCTACTTACATTCAGCAGCTACATCTGCCTGTCCCATATCACCTCCATCACTTAGTTGAGAATTTACTACAACTAACAAAGAACAGAATAGTAGGCAAATCCAAAAATCTTTTAACTTCTTAATTTAAAAGTTCATTTCAGTTTGTCTCTTCAGGTCATCAAGAGTAAATGCACTATAATCACTATGGAGAACAGTATAGAGGCTCCTCAAAAAACTAAAAATAGAACAATCATATGACCCAGCAATCCCACTGCTAGGTATATATCCTAAAGAAAGGAAATCAGTATATTGAAAAGATATCTGCACTCCCACATTTACTGCAGCATTACTCACAATAGCCAAGATTTGGAATCAATCTAAGGGTCCATCAACAGATGAATGGATAAAGAAATTGTGGTACATATACACAATGGAATATTGTACAGCCACAAAAAGACGACATCCTGCAACAACATAGATGGAACCGAAGAACATCATGTTAAGTGAAATAAACCATACACAGAAAGACAAATCTCACATGTTCTCACCCATATGTGGGAGCTAAATATTAATAACAATTGATCTCATGGAGACAGAGAGTAGAATGATGGTTACCAAAAGCTGGGAAGGGTAGCACGGAGGAGGAGATAAAGTAGGGGTGGTCAACAGGTACAAAAATAGTTAGATAGAAGGAACCATATTTGATAGCATAACAAAGTGACTATAATCAACAATGAGTCAGGGCAGCAGTCCCCAGCCTTTTGGCACCAGGGAACAATTTCACGGAAGACAATTCTTCCATGGACTGGGATGGGGTGAGGTAGGATGTCATGGGTTGGGGGAGGGTAGTATGAAGCTCAGCTGGTGATGGGGCCACAGCCTGGGTGTTGGTGACCACAGAGTTAGGATAAACTTTAAAATAACTAAAAGAGTGGAATTAGAATGTTCCTAACACAAAGAAATGATAAATGCCTGAGGTAATGGATACTACAATTGCCCTGATCTGATTAATTCACATTGTATGCCTGTATCAAAACATCACATGTACCCTATAAAGATATACAAGTATTATGCACCCATAATAATTTTAAAATTTTTTTTAAAAGAGTAAGTACACTAGAGAATCTCTGTGGATTATTCTTGAAGGAGGTGAAAAAAAAACTAGTGAATAATGTAATCAAGTTGGAAAAAAAGATTATTATTCATATAAGAGACTTAAATACTTGTTGACTTTTTTTAAATCCTGCTTTTGCAAATTAATTGATCAAAGTAGAGAGTTAAGTGCCTCTGATAATGTTTAATATCTCATGTAACTAAAAGTGTATCTCCATACATAGGTCATTTAAGCTTTAGTGTTTTCTCATTTTCAGTTTTGTTTTTATATATGACTATACAGAAGATATATGTATACACTTTTTTCTAGATACCAACATAAGAACATAACAAAATATATTAATATAGATAAAATTGTACCTTGAACACCTTCTAGGAGTAAATCAACTCCTTTTCTGTAAAAATCAGAAGCAGCTTCATAGTCGTCTTCTTCTTCCTTTTTTAAAGCCAACTTTATTAATTCTCCTGCTTTCTCCAAATAATCTCTCTTGCCAAGCTTGGATTTTAAACTTCCAGGAAAGAGGCTACGACTTTCCCGTTCTTCTTCTGTTTTGTTCTGTTCACTGTCAGAAGCAACAGCCCCTAGTGCTGAAGAATCCGAAGAAAGAGTGAGACCAAAAGTTCTAATGGGAGAATTTTGATTGGAAGCCATTCCATCATCTAACTCAGCAAGAGAATCCACATCAACAGTAAGAGATATCAGATCACTGTCACTGGAGAAGCCTAGAAATATGATCACAATAGTAAACAGATATTAAATTGAGAATCAGCCAAAAGAATACAAATCTTGCTAATTATTCATTTTTTCGTATTATCCAAATAGATTAGGAAGGCTGTAATTTACTGATGGAAGCCAGTGTCTAACAATTTGTTTCAGCTTACTTCATTCACTTCTGCACTTTCTCTCTATAACTCTGGAAGACAATCTCTTCGCCTTAATCATCAAACTAAAATTGAAAACGTCTTTATCTAGCCTGTTGCCAAAAAGAGCCTTTACCAAAAGACCTTGTAAACAGTTTACAGAAAACTGTTGCTTGCATACACAGCTGCGATAGACAATAACATTATGATGAAGGGAAAAGCGTAACAGCTTTGGAGTAAGACAAAAAATAAAGTACTTGAATCCAAGCTCTTAAAGACCAATAGCAAGTTACTTAATAATATTACTTATTACACAATGTTTTAAATGAGGAATAGAGTTGATGCATATAAAGCATAATAGACTGCTTAGGACCAGAAGTATTTCAGATTTCAGATTTTAAGATTAGGGACATTCAACCTATAATTATACACAACTATAAAATGCATCCTCAGAGGTGTCCTTTTAAGTAATCATCGTTATCTGGAAAATGTAAGCTATTTGGGTTTTTTTAAAGACTGAATTTTTAAAAATTTTTGTCTCAGCTTCTTCCACAAGCATTTGGAAAGAACTCTGGTCTATATTTGCATCTTAGTTTTCAGACAGAAAATGAATAAGACGTGCGAGTGAATTATTTAACAGTGAAAATTCCTTCTCCCAGTTCACATAACTAACTTCACAGTCAGATCACAAACTATAACACCTATCAAACCCTCTGGTCTCAGGACCTCCCCCTTTACACTTTTAAAAATGTGGATTCTGGACTCCAAAAATCTTTTGTTTATGTGGATTGTATCTGTAAATATTTACCAATATTTATATTTAGAAAATAAGTCTGAGAAAAATTGTTAAATGAAACATTAAAGCCCGTTACATGTTAACATAATTTTTATGAAAAATAACTGTATTTTCCAAAACAAAAAAAAATTTAGTGCAAAAAGTGGCACTGTTTTACATTTTTTGCAAATCTTATTAATGTCTGGCTTAACAGAAGATGGCTAGATTCTCATATCTGATTCTGCTCACAATCTATTGTCATATGTTGTTTTACTTGGAAAATATGAAGAAAATGTCACATAGACATGTAACTGAAAAAGAAACAAGTATTTTAGTAGCCTTTTCAGATAACTGTGGATATTGTTCTTTGATAACTACACCAAAATTCTAGAAGTGGTAGTTTCTTAAAGCTTAGTTGCAATGTAGAATATAAAATCCTATCAACGAAATTTCCACTTCTGTCACTTTCAGATCCATAGGTCGATCTTGCACGCTGAATGATCTTTTACCTGCAAGTGAGTTTGTAACATCACACACTGGTCATTTTTAGAACACTGGTTCTAAATGAGTTACACTGATCTTCCAAATGTTAAAACCACATTTTATTATTACAATAGCACAAAAAAAATTTTTGTTAATATCACCACTGATCTCATCAGAAAATTCTTTAAGTACTGAGAAACTGCCAAACCCAAAATGGCAGTAAGAAATTATCTGAAAATCCTAATTTTAGGTGGAAAATCTGAATTTTATCATTGGCAACAAATACTATTAGTTGTTTTCCTTGAAGTGTCAGCTTGCTTCATTCACTTTCAGGAAAAAATTGGCCAAATACTCAAGTCTGAATAATGACAGTTTGTCAATTGTTCTTTCAAGCAAAATAGCGTCTCACAAAAAAAGCAGTTAGTTGAGCAAATGGCTCAAACCACTACACAAACGCTTTTCCTGGAGAAAACCATGGGAGTTCAGTATGCAGAGTGCTTTATATGTACTTCTCATTTTTCTTTTTTTTTTTTAATTTCAGCATATTATGGGGGTACCAATGTTAAGGTTACATACATTGCCTTTGCCCCCTACTTCTCATTTTTCACATGGAATATTAAAAAGACATGTACTAAGGGTTGAGATTTAATAAAATTAACAGTTTCTACTGCATTATCTAGGACATTCTTAGGCGAAATTAGTATTGGTTTTACAAGTATGTACAATGAACTGTTACAGATTGGTGCCACTGTCTTGATTCATGCCTAGGCACAGCAGTTTTAGCCACCATGGCTTTTGCTTCATCAGTACAAATGTCAACACGGTGAAAAGGCAAAGAATATCCTAGCATTATTATCAAGATAGGTTTTGCCTGTGAACCCCCTGATAAGATCTGAGGAACACCCAGGGATCTGAAGATCATAGTATGAGAGGCACTGATCTATATCATTAAATAAGATTAACAATGGGGTTATATAAAAAAATAGCTAGGGAACAAATATGAGATCTGCATCACCACTGAATATTAACTGCCAAGTTTCTCAGAAAATATATTAAAAAGAAAATAATTTCCTTAGGATTATATACTAAATCAAAATTAAAGGTAGATTAAACTATACAATTCTAAATTAGAGATTGGCTAGCTTTTTCCATAAAGGGCCAGAGAGTAAATATTATAGGCTTTGCAGGCTACTTACGGTCTCTGTCACAACTACTCAACCTTGCTATTGTAGCACAAAAACAGCCATAGACAATACATAAATGAATAAGTATGGCTGTGCTCCAGTAAAACTTTGTTTATGCACATTGAAATTTGAATTCCATGTAGTTTTCACATCACAAAATCATATTCTTTTAATTTTTTTCAACCATTTAAAAATATAAAAACCATTCTTAGTTTGTAAGCCATACAAAACCAGGTAGCAGGCCATAGTTTGCCAACCCCTATTTTAGATTCAAATCACTTACTTCATATCAAATAAAGTAAGTCAGAGTAAAAACATGTTCCTGTAGCTAAGCTCAAATTTTAAATCAGCTTTAGACACTACTTTGGCATCCTGCCAATATATCCTCATTTTCAACTTTTTTTCAAATCTTTAGAATGCCCAAAAAGAACTAAATCTAGTCCCAAAAAGAAACAGATTTCATTAAACCCACAATCTCAAATGAGGTTCATTGAACCTAGTGGAAATCTTTTCAGTTTTCTGACATTTCAGCCATACAAATAGTACTTCATAATCAAAATCTTTTACGGCAATCTATAGTTATTTATCTACTATTCTGAGAAATATATGTGAACTTTATAAGAGATTTTTCCTTAAATAATTTAAAAATATTTTATGTATTTTGAGGCAGATTTGTTTCCTTAAATGGTGCCATTATATAACCTAGTCCACTGAAATTAATAAACAAATAAAGTTGAAAAAAAAAAGTTCTGGTTTATATAGCTAATCACAAAAGAAAGGAAATGCTGTATTATAGACCTTTTGTCTGTTCTCCGGTGTCTTGTCACTATAACCTTCACACCATCTATCACATTGTTCTGTTTCATGCTTTGCCTGATTTTCCTCTCTAACAAGAACAATACCAAAGGGGAAGAGGATAAAGTTTTGTATACTCAGTTTCTTGCCTTTTGACCACAAAAATCTAGTAACATAGTCATACTTCCTCTTACCTTTCCAACCTTATTTTATTAACAATGAGAATCATAATTAAATGAAATTAGATCAAAAAAGTAAGACCATCAGAGCACCTGGGGAGAAAGTCAGATAGTAAAATTAAGTAAATCAATATTCTATACAGTGTTGCCTTTTCAAACTCTAATTTCTAAATGAATAATCTTTAAAAGTAAGCAAACAAAAAAACTAACAGGTTAGTTAGGAAGAGGAATTTTTTTAGCCAAATCAGGAGAAGCAAAGGGAAGCAAAAAGAATCCTGGTTTAACACTTTTTAAAAGAAAATTTGGCAATTCATATCAAAAACACAAAAACTGCTTTATCTTTCACACCCAGAAATTCAGTAATTTACACCAAAAACAAAGATGTACAAAAAGACCTATACAAGAATGTCCATCACAAAAATTAATACAAATTTGGATAACAAATTCCTAACAATAGGAAATTATGATATTGCCCTATGATAAAATATCATATAGCTATAAGAAGAACGTTTAATGCTAAAGTACTTGACATATTATGCAAAAATGACAAACTACAAAAGAGTACATATACTAGAACTCTAATTTTAAAACAAACCCAGAAAAAAAGGATAGAAAGACATATTAAATATTAATAGTGATTTTCTAGGTATGGTGGGATTATAGGTGGTTCTGTACCAGGATTTAATAATATTCTTTGTGTGTAGTAAGCTCTTAAGTTCGGTAACTGAAAGATGTCAAAGGATATGCAGTAAGGGCTAAAACTGAGAATTTCTCTGAATATAAAGAAAGTTATACAGGCATCATTTATGAAATATAACCCATATGGATCATCCCGCAGCCAGTGCCAAGAAATTCATCACTTAAGCAGTTAGACATGATTATAAAGACCGATCTGTCTAAAGCAGGCTAATCCCTGACACCTCTTCCTTGCCTACCTTATTCCTTTAATTCTCCTCTTAAGTTGCACCCTACCATACCTGAAAAGCCCAACCGTACAGACCATACACTACAACTAATCAGCTGCTAGTACTCACTATACTTTTCTCTTGCACATTTAAGCAATTTCTAAATTCCCTTTTTTTCAACGAAGTATTCTCCAACCAGCTCAAGAAAAGGAAGATAACATTTTAAAGCTCCCTTTACCACCATAGCAATGAATCTCGTTTATATATAGATTACATATAAATACTCAGTGCCCAGTTTGTATTATACTCTTAATACATCTGCTTAATACAGTGCTTATTCAGCTTCTAAAAATCAAAGTCCTATAATTCAACTTGTTTTATATAAAACTACATATCAATATTACATAAAGTGGAAACTAGTTCCCTGAAACCCAGACAGTAAGTTAATAAGATATAGGAAGCAACAAGCAAGTGACAGGTTCTCTTTAGGTAAGTAGGAAGGACCTTGCGGATAAGGCAGGGTAACCACCGACATCTGATACAATATAGAGACTGTTTGTCAAAAGTTAAACCAAGCTGAAGTCGATCCATACTTAAAGGGGCCCTCTGGGCCATCATGAGAGTAAAAGGTGCATCCTTCACCAACACCATCAAGGCAAAAACCTAAGCTTTTTTTGGAAGTGATACAAGGGGAAAAAGTCAAAGGTTCTATGAAAGCGTTCTGCCTCCAGGTTCATATCACAGAGATTCAAGTCTCAGGGCTATTAGAGGGCCCCAGGTGACTTGTTAAAAAGCAGCTACAGACATGAGGGGTTTATTTAGCATCCCAGTTCACCTACCTACCCTTACCTCTGTGCTTTGAACTGCTCAGAGTAGGGCAGTATAGTGAAATCTGTCTAGGACACCATCTCTGAAAGACAGGCCCCAGGGGAAAAGGTTGAGTTGCCATAGAATAAATCTTTATACTATAAACTATCAAAAATCTGTATTTGAAGACCATCTGTAAAAAGAGATCAGTTTCCTTTAGAACAACAGGTGGTCTCTCATGGGTGACTATATATAAAATACCTGGCCTCATTATTATTAGCTGATAGCTTTCACTGAGCCCTGAGGTTCAAATATTGCCATAGTCAACAAAAGGGAATTTCTATTTTTCCTAGTAGCAATGACTCATGCTTCATGCACAAAGCAAGATATCTAGCCAACAGAACAAAGGTTACCCTGAGGTAGAAGACATACATATCCATTTCCATTAAGAAACAGCCTCTATAAATATGATATTAAATGGACACCTAAATCTAAAGCTTAATGCTAGTTAAGATTCCTGTGCCTGTTTCCCTACTCATCATTTAGTAATAGCCTATTGTTACTAAAAAGAACCATTCTTTTGATGTTTCATGTTTTAATAACATCCTTGGGACATGTCTATGCCTCACTCTTCAAATTTTATAAAAAGAACATCAGAATAGCTATGGTATATTTGATGCAAACAAAATAAGCTCAGAAAACAACACAGCAGTCATAATCACAACCCGAATACCGTTATCTTATCATGAATAAAGAAATATCACTTGGCTTCCCTTTTCACACATTGAACTTCTTATTCTGCTACTCTCCATAACTTCTCTAGACTCCAGGATATCCAGCCTGTCCCCCATATGCAAGTAGCTCACACTGAGCTTTCTATACCAAATACGTATTCTCCCTGCATCCCCTCCATAAAATTAACTCTTTTTATTTGAAAATATAGTTCTGTGAGGACTATCACATACCTGGAGTCCCCTAGGCACATGGCTTAACTTCCCTGAAATTCTAATTTTTCAGCTGTAAAATAAGAGGTTTAACTATATTATTTCTAATGTTTCCTTCTACTCTAAAACCTGGATTCCCAAACATATCATGAATTTTTTGTTATTTGCCCCATCCAACCCCTAAACTCCCAATGCCCAAGATTTATTCTCAATATCTCAAGGGTTAAGAGTCAATATTTATAATTTGTATCATCTGCTTAATTTGCATACATACTTACAAACACTGACATTGTCATTTGTGTTTATCTTGAGTAAAAGGACTTGTTCTTTTTTCCTATTTATTTCAAGCACCTCCACCAAAGCAAATTCAATTAATAAGGGACAGTGAATAAAACAGACTAAATAAGCACTTAAGAGAAAAAACAATTTCTTCAAGCTGAGTAAGCAACAGATACTCTAATGTACATAATACAGGAGGACCTAGAAGAATCCCAGTAACAAGATTTAGAGTTCTCATGGTGCCACCTAGTGGACATTTGTACTAAATTCTACTTTAAATTTAAATTAATCAGATTTTCTATATTTTATCATCTTACACAAAACTGTGTCGTGTAGTGCATAGACTTTATCTTAAAAATAGATTTAAAGTAGCCAATCAACTGAAGAATATTCCTGTTTAAAATGATCCTGCCTCAAAGCATCAACTTTAAATCCAGTAAATGAAAATAACACAAATAAAAAGAGAAAATCAAAGGCATTTTGAAACATAAGTTTTTTTCCCAAGCTTAAATAACTATACATCCTTCCAATTAGTCCCCATCTTTTAAATATAATCAACAACACTCAATTTAACACAGTTTAACCATAATCTTCATGTTTGTTTATATACGGAAAAGAATTACTACCCTGCCATCAAATAAACATATAAATCTTGGGTTTGATGTCATTTTAAGGGATCCCTTACAAAGACCAGCAATAGATGCCATCCTCAAAACGTATATTTCAATTTCTCTAAAATGGCTAACCCAGGACAGCTTAATAGATCCTTTCTTGTCTCTATAATTGTCATAATGAGCAATTGGGGAGTTCTTATTCCATAATTTACAGGCAAAAAAAGAGGTAGATTTTGCTATTCCATGAGACATTTAAGAATATTCACTCTGAAGATCTGCTACATATAAGAAGCTGATCTCTCAATTTGTTTGTAGTTATGATCACCAAATTATTTTCTTTTATTTGCAGCATGAACCTGGAGAACGTCCCTCCCAAAACTGAAAAGGAAATCATGTAATGTATTAGGAAGAGGAAATGACACAGGTTACCAGATGAGACTATACCAACATCAAAGGCTCTGATATCAAGGCCAGCATGGCAATAAAGCAACCTACATCCTTCAAACAGGCCAACAGATGACAGAAACATGTCAAGAAGCTCAATTCCCATGCACCAATTTGGGCAGGTTTCCACAAATGTCAGAGTAACTTCATAACTAAATTTAATTCAACAAAAAGATAGAAGTTTAAAATGGAAATAAGATGTTAGCAACCAATAAGATCTTCTTTCATCTTTGAGAAAACACCATTTAATTTCTTGGAACAAAGGAGATAAAGAGTAACTAGCATTTCAGTTAAGTAATGTAAAACAATATTAACTTTTTGTCTAAAAGCCTAATGAATAATTTCATTAATTTTCAGTTTCACATTAAATCAAATACTTTTACCAGTTTATCACCAAATTCTTGATTTCATGAAAACTTAAAGGGGTTTCTCTATCCCACTCTACTATAAATGAACTGTCATTTAAAAAAACAGAAATCCAGGGCTTCATGTTTTCCTTGGAAAACTTTCATTTCAAAGCAAATTGGGATCTGCTGCTTGGATTTTTAAGGTACTAACAAAAATAATGGTCACTTAGCATCTACATCTGTTCTCAGAGAAGTGATAAAGTTGTCATGTCATTCTAACTGTAACTGAAGGACCTTGAAACAGCAGACTAATTAAGATTTGCCCCTCTGGCTCACTCCACTGCCAAACTAAATCACAGTATGAAAAATGACAATCCACCTTCAAAACACCATTTAAAATAGTACACTCAGAGGAGCTGTTATGGAGTGAATCACCTCCCCACATTTTGGCTCTCAATCCAAACCACAAGCATTTGCCACTGCAATCCCTCTACCACCTTCCATCTCTGGGTACCTGTGGGCCCCGGCTGGCTGCCAGCTTTCCTGCTCTTTTGCTACTAGATGCCCTCTCCCCTGGTTGTCTCTGGAGTTCACACACTTTTTGATGTAAAGTAAATCTTCCACTTTCCCACCATGCCAAGGCAATCTCATGATATTTAAAAGCCATTTTCTCTCTCAAATAACAATGAATTTGCAGTGAATTTGACACTTTGATCTATCTGTATCTTTCAGCAGGATTAATTAGACAAGCATAACAGCTTTGAAAGGGAAGGGAGAAAAAAACACAAACATTAGCAGCGTTTCCAGTTCCATGTTTTTCATTCTCCATGGATCATAGTGTGTTTGAGAGATAGCAATATAGTTGAAAAATTCAACTGCACTGACAGGATAAAATGTCAATATTCCTTTTAGGTGTCAGAACTCTTTT
Source organism: Lepilemur ruficaudatus (assembly GCA_963574885.1). Lineage (NCBI taxonomy): Eukaryota > Metazoa > Chordata > Mammalia > Primates > Lepilemuridae > Lepilemur > Lepilemur ruficaudatus. The sequence goes on along the minus strand of CAUYRT010003980.1, from coordinate 6,961 downwards.
TTCTGTGTTTTTAACAGAAATGTTGGCCCCAATTTCTCTCATAAAAGCACATTACTAAAAGATAAATCCTTCCAAAGAAATGCATCTTTTTGAAACTTCAGAGGTAAATTCTGCTTTAGTAGGGTCACCCTTACAGCCCAGTTTGCCTAAGACAGTCCTGTATCATGCTTGTGGTCTTGCTATAATTATTAATAGCATTGTCTAATTCTCAGAAATGCACCAGTTTAGACAATAAATTATATTGCTCCCTCTAGCTTTAGAGTGTATCTCCTTCAACATTAATATAGCCACCTGATGACCTTGAACAGCCTTCAATATTTTAGAACTCTATCCCAAGGAAAGTCATTCCTAATAACAGTGTTCCTCCCCTTCTCTCCTAGACTACAGCAAAGAATTAAAAGATCTCTACACCACTCCCATTTTAGTATTACGTTATACTAAAATAGGCTCCTGCGATACCCTTCTCTCACGATGACTCCCACCTAATAATAAATGCTCGTTATGGATATCAAAAGAATATAACCACTCCCACATCTCACAATCTTTGATTTCTGTACCAAAAAAATAAAAAGGAAAGAAACATTCTGCATCTCTAAGAACTGTACTCCTCATTGAATAAACTTTCCTACTTGTTCTCTATTGGGCATCACACATAATCAGTATGGTTTTACAAGTGGAAAGTGTACACTCCTTTCTCAGCAGTAGGGAAACTGAGGCAACAGCCCGATCAAGTTAACCCAGAAAAGTCAATTCCCAGGGAAACTAGTTCTAGCTTTCGTATTACACTGGGATCCCAAGCAGGGGCTAGATTTTCCAAACCCTAGCAAGGATCTCTAATTAAGTCTGGTCATGAAGAACAGGTATTTTTCCCCAAAAACATGACAGATCATAAAGTAAAATTACTGTCAACAAAATTTTTCTATGACACTAGCAGAATTAGGATGGAGTCAAAGGTATTGAGGGCCCAAAGGAGACATCTGGGCAGGTGGCCCCCATGAATTACACAGAACACTAGGTTAAATTAACGAACTTAGGTTTTAAGTCAAACGGAGGCACAATGAGAAAGAATAAAAGCTAATTATTTCTCTAATGTGGTAGCACCAAAGGAAAAAAAATTTAAGTGCATCAGCCCACAGAATGGATAGCAACTTTTTGCTCTTACCAAACCAAGATGGGAATTTACTGCAACAGATCTATGTCAAAGTGGCTGCTGATGTATGACAGCAGTACAAACCCTCACAAAAACAGCACTACAATGAGATACGGCTACCTCCCATGTCGGAGTCATAAAGCATTCTCCTCTACCATAAACTCTTACTCATCAAAGAGATCAAGAAATATTATTTTGTCTATTATTTTACTTTTAATAAACCAAACCTAAGCCACCTGAAACAAATCTAATTATCTATTTTCTTTTTAAGGACCCCTGCCATCCATCCCCAGATCTTTTTTTTTTTAATTCCATGATCTTCCCTACAAGAAAACTGGTTATGGAAATCCAAAAGCTAAAATGTATGTATTTAAACCTTCCTATAAATTCCAAGTATGGCTTGATAGAGGAATAAAATAAGAGACTAAGCATTCTTGAATTAAAGTGATTAAAAGTACAAAAAGTGCTTTGATTTAGACTCGTGTTATTAGAAAACATATCAAAAACACTAAAACTACCTTAGATTTATTCTTTCTGGGTAAATGACTAAATTTTTAAAGCTAGTCTTGAAATTAATTGCCTAAAAGTCAGATGCTGCTACATAAACTTCAGTAAGGCATCTTTATACTAGACAATATAAATCCAAACTACTCATTATGCCATATTTCATCAAATCTAAGATGCCATTAATTGTAGGATTAATCACTATTTTATATACCACTAAGAAAGAAAAAAGCTGCCAATTAAATGTGAGATATCAGTGATCCCATATCATGTACCCAACATCAGTGATGTTAATGTGAAAGAAAAAAAATCTTAGAATTAGTGAAATACCCTCAAATTCCTATATACATCTGTTTTTTGCAACGCAGATATGATTTATCATCTTATGCAATCAAAACCTCTGAAACACAAAAAATAAAATCTCTTACCTTCTGTACTACACTCAGGAAAAGTATCAATGAGGGGATCTGAGTAAGCTTCAGGAGGACCAATTAATTCAGAACCATCATTAATTATTCCACCCTAAAAAAGATCAGAACAATTGTGTTTCACTGTCATTAAGAGTAAAAAAAAATCAATAATAAGTTATCGCAACTGAGTATGTATGTAGATTTACAACACTACTATACTAACCTATTAAACTAGAGAACAATTGCTTTCAAAAAATCAATAGGTATGTCAACATACTGGTTCATTAACTGTAACAAATATACCACACCAATGCAAGATGTTATTAGTTAGGTTAAGTATGGTTATTAAGGTTATTTAATAATAATACAGAAAACTGGAGGACGGAGGTGAGGAAGAGGGAATCTATGGGAAAACTATACTTTCTGGACAATTTTTCTGCAACACTAAACTGCTCTAAAAATAGTCTACTATTCAAAATTCAATAGGAATATTACCATGCTGATGATAATATGTGGATCTTTACAAAAGAATATTATTTTAAATCTATCAAAAATACTCATAAAGCAAATGCAGAAGAAGAAAAAGCCCACCAACTAAAGAATATTGTTAAGTATCCTTAGAAACTGATCAGTTTAATTAGTGATAAATAATGGAACCCATCAGGAAGTCACTGAGCTTTATCAAATTATAAACTACAACATAGCACACAGCACCTTAGGTGATCTGAGAAGCCATTTAGGTTAGAGAATGACCTGTATACAATGCAGGTAAAACCAAAGAAATGTAAGATATTTTTAGTAGACCTTTTTTTTAAGATGTAAAAAATAAATGTAAAATTGATTTCCCATGTGACCATCATTTAAATCCTATATTTAGGTTTGCAAATTCATATCTCAGATGTTATTTTTTTCTTACTCTGTATGCAACTAGAGAATGCTGTCATCAGGCAAGTAGTGGTAGTATGATTTTGTGCTGTGGCTTTATGGAAGAACGTTCCAATCACAGGTGTTAAGAGTTTACAATCCTTAAATAATTAAATGACTAAACTAATAACTCTTCTGCTCCTTAACATCCTTCCTTCTACCTTCCACTAACAGTTCTATGCCTCTAAACACTACTACCTAGATAGCAACACAAAAGAGATACAGACCCCCATTTCCTCTTTACCTCAGCACAAAGAACTAAATAACTATCTTCACTTAATCAGAAGTCTCCCCTCCAGTTTATTGTGGATAAACTGCCAGAGAAATCTGAAACAGTTCCTCTCAGATTACCAAATTTTACTTCCCTCAGTGTTATGTGAACTGAAACTTTAAAAACAATTATTCTCTTTAGAAGCAAGAATTTGTACAACTTTATCCTATCCTTTACTAAAATATTTAAATTATAGTTTATATCTGATTTTTTCATCAAAAAGAAGAGTATCTATTGTAGACTAAGCTATCCTTTAAACATCACGCAAACCAAATAAGATTTCAAGTATTCTAGACAATTTTAAGACATTAAATTTTATTTACAATCTCCCCTAAAAGAAAGTGCATTTCAACTATTAACTACCTCTTCCAGCACTACATATATGACTTTAAATAAAGATACCTACCTATAAAATGGAAATAGTGTCTCTAAAACAAACTCAAGGCATTGTGAGGACTAAATGATTTCATGTAAAGTAAAAGAGTAAAAGATATATGTAAAATATTTATAACAACATAAGTACTCAATAACTGTTTATTATTATTAGCTGGCATAAGATCTTACAAAATAAAAAATACAAAATGTTTTAGCTCATAATCCTAAAGATACTGTATTTATCTAGTTTAATAAATAATATTATACAAAATAAGTAAAGAACAAATCTTTAATGAAACGAAATAATCATCAAAACTATTCTATAGGAACTAGAGGGATGTAGCAGGAAAATAACATCACAATTCTATTTTAAATCTCTAGTTCAAAAACAATAACCTTTTGGATATTCCTTAGAATATGCTTTCCCCCAATAGGCAATAATAAAATTGGAGAAAAATGCCAAAACAACCACTGAGGGCTCTGGAAATAGACCAAAGTATAAAACAAATGAAATAGCGTTACTCATGAAAAACCACAGAACCACAGGTAAGAACTATGCATGTCTGTGATGTTCTCGCCTGGGGTTGCTACCATTCCCTATCTTAGCAGGGTTGCCATGGCAAATATATGAAGGCAAGCCTTGAAAATGAGCAGATTCACTTCCAGAAGAGGCTGACATGATTTGGATTGAAGCACAGGAAAAAATCCACCCCACACAAACGTTATCAGTAATAGCAGCAATCTCAGGGCCAAATGAATGGCAAGGACCAGTGAATTCAGCAAGCCTGAAGCTGCAGTCAGCAAAAGACCAGTCATATAGCAAGGAGATCCAGAATACAACACAGCTATAGGGGTGTCTTAATAAGCTGGCTCCAGTAAGAGAGATCAGAGAGGGACCAAGCTATCCACAAATACCTGGAAAATCATAAGACGGTGTACAGGCACAGAGGAAATACAAGAGACCTCAAAGTAGCAGCCAGGGCAAACTTAAAAACTGCTTAGACTTTGAAAACACAAAGAAACATCAGCATTAAGTGGGAAGTATATACTGGCACAGGTGTTTAAACAACAACAATGACCAAGCACTGGCTGACCATTGGCTATGCTGATAACAGGGCTAACCACTCATAGCCAGGCTTAAAAATAGAATAAAAACTAAAAATTGAGCAGGGAAATCAGCAGTCACACACTTCAGAGGAGCAGACTCCACAGATTTAGTATAAACTAAACACACTAACATAAAATGTTACTTCCTAAACACAATGACAAAAAATGGCAACAACCCCCATGGAGAAAAAAAAATCAGAACCTAGAGTTGCTACAATGTATTATCCAAAATGTTCAGTTGTCAACAAAAAAATTACAAGACAAAAAAAGACACAGGAAAGCACTTGAGGTGGTAAGTGGAAGGTGGGGCTGAAAATAAAAAATAAAAAATAAATAAAAAAGGAAAGCACTTAACCCAGAGACAGGGCAAAGAAAGCACTCAACAGAATCTATCTCTGAGGGGACAAAGGTATTGGACTTAGAAGGCAAAAACTTCAAAACGGCTATTATAAATAAGTTCAAATAATAGGAGAAAAACATGATTAAAGAATTAAATGAGGCCGGGCACAGTGGCTCATGCCTCTAATCCCAGCACTGTGGGAGGGCGAGGTGGGAGGACCACTTGAGCTCAGGAGTTCAAGACCAGCCTGACAACATAGCAAGACCAACTCCATCTTTACAAAAAAATTTAAAAAATAGCCAGGCGTCATGGCACATGGTTGTAGTCCCAGCTACTTAGGAAGCTGAGGTGGGAGGATTGCTTGAGCCCGGGAGTTCAAAGTTGGAATGAGCTATGATCATGCCTCTGTACTGCCTGGGTGACAGAGTGAGACCCCACATCAAAAAAAAAAAAAAAGAATGAGGACTATGACTCATTCACAGAATAGCAAATATAAATAAAAAAATTATTAAGAAAAGAACCAAATGAAGTATTATTCATAACAGCCAAAAGCAGAGATAATCCAAATGCCTATCAACTAATGAAGGGATAAGCAAAATATGGCATGTTCATATCCATTCAATAAAATATTACTCAGCCATTAAAAGGAATGAACTACTAACACATGCTACAGTGTGGATGAACCTTAGAAACATTAACCTTTGTGAAGGAAGACAGACACAGAAGACCAAGTATATTATAATTCCATTCATGTGAAATGTCCAGAGAGGCAAATTTATGAAGACAGAAAGCCAGAAAGTGGGTGGCAGGGGTTGAGGGAAGTGGAGAAGCAGGAGTGAGTGTGAGAGGGGATGGAATTTCTTTATGGAGTGATGAAAATGTTCTGCAATTAGGCAGTGGTGATGGTTGTATAATCTTGTGAATACTAAAAACCACTGAATTATATACTTTACAATGGTATATTTTTATATTTTATGAATTATATCTCAATTTCTAAAAAGAAAGAGATGGAAATTCTGGAGTTGAAAAGTACAGTAATGAAATTAAAATTCACTAAAGGAGTTCAATAACATTTTTATGATGGAAGAAGAATCAATGAACTTGAAGATCAATAAAAATGATGTAATATGAAGATTACAGAGAAAAAAAAAAGCCTGAAGAAAAATAAACAGAACCAGAGAGACCTGTGGTATAATATCAGCATACCAATTTACATGTAATGAGAGAACCAGATACAGACAAGAGAGAGAGATGGGCAGAAAATTTTTTTGAAAAAACAAAGGTTTATAAAATTTAAAATTTGACAAAAAATATTAACCTACATATACAAAAAGATAAATGAACCCCAAATACAATAAACACAAAGAGAATGTTACCCAGACACAAGAATTCACACTGCTGAAAGATAAAGGCAAAATTTCAAAAGCGTACTAGAAAAAGACTTACACAGTAGAACTACAGGAAAATTGACAGCTGACTTCTTATCAAAAACAATGGAAGACAGAATGTAGTGGAATGATATATTCAAATTGCTAACAGAAAAACTGTCAATAATTCTACATATTAAGCAAAACTAACGTTACAATAATAAAGGAAGTCTTAGGATGGCTTGAGTATTATAGCTTTATAAAGAAAGAACAATTTAAAAACAGTGAAGGGTGGTGGCTCACATCTGTAATCCTAGCACTCTAGGCGACCAAGGCAGGAGGACTGCTCAAGGTCAGAAGTTCGAAATCAACCTGAGCAAGTGTGAGACTCCATCTCTACTAAAAATATAAAGAAATTAATTAGCCAACTAAAAATACATATAAAAAAAATTTAGCCAGGTATGGTGGCACATGCCTGTAGTCCCAGCTACTCGGGAGACTGAGGCAGAAGGA
>CAUYRT010003978.1:0-12204 GCA_963574885.1 Lepilemur ruficaudatus | reverse complement strand
CACTGGCAGAGATAAAGGACAGTTTACCAGGAGTTTTTTCATAATTTTCTGTAAAAATGAAATGTACACTCCCTTCATCTGTAGATGGGCTATTAATCAATTTTCTAACTATTTTTCATGTAGGTCAACAGATTACTTCTTATTGATGATGTCCTAAATGCAGTGAAATATCAACGGACAAATGTCTAAGATAGGTTTTTTAATGTTACTTGTGTTTTAACACTTTTGCCTAGAAGCCATCTGAAGTTACCTTTCCAACTGACCCTCTCATAAATACCTTGATTCAAACATCTCATTGGTTCTCTTCCCCGTTGAGAGTAAATAAACACTGAGCAGACATTCATTCCTTTAACTTGTTCCTTCCCAGTTGAAAGTAAACAAAGTTGATGCTAACCAGCCATTCACTGCTCCTACTGGCCTCTTCCTACTTGAGGCTAAACAAAGCTGACACTAAACAGTCATTAGTTGTTGCCTCTTCAAAGTCAGCTGCTTCCCGGCCCTTCCCCTTCTTCATCCTCCCATAAACCCTCAGAAACACTGTTGAACACAGCTTTGACTTTCTTTTGCCAATTCTGCATTTAGGCCCTTCCAGTTCCCGCTACCCATCTTCCACTAGAATCCAGAAGGAGCTGCTGTCAGTCATTTCCCATTGTTTTTATAAACTATTTGCTCTCCATATTAATGGTAACTGCATAACTTCAATTATTTTTTATTTTACCTGTTTAATCTTAAATTGTAAATGTTTAAGAAGACATTAGCAAGTGAATGAAGAAATTACTTCAGGGAAGATAATCTTCCTAAATCTCAATCAAGGTCTTCTCCCTCCCTTCTTCAGTTACCTGATTCCCTAGGGATGAACAGTATAAGTTGGCTCAGGTTCAGTTACTGCAGGCCTATTCTTTGGAGCCTGCATGCCTTGAACTGAAATGTTTTGGGACCTGGAGTCTCACCAGCTTCACCTATGGACTCACCAACAGGCCCACTCGCCTGCTCACCTACCCCAGCCTCCTCCTCCAGAATAGAGCACATTATGGCATGAGGAAGGGGTTCCTTCCTGTATTTAACTAAAGATGATTCTCAAATGCATCTATTATATTTTCTACCATTCTGGCTGTTCTTTTAATTGGCGGCCCCCACCTCCTTATCATTTTTATGACTGTAATGAGCTAACAACAAAAACAGTGTTGGAATGACAGGAGTGAATTTTCCTGCAAAATTACTGTTTCCATAGAGTTTTTTTGTTGCGATGTCCATGAAATTGTGACAATTTTCTCATCTCAAAGAGCTCTGTACTCTCTAGAAGCTTGGTAAGTGTGCTGCTGCACTGTGCCTTCCTCTTCTGCCATTGGGTGGGTGGTAAGTTTTGATCACTGAATATGTCACCTGGATGCCATATCTCATCCTTCCTGTTAGTACTCTAACAGGATTTGTAAAAACATCATTTTGGTTTTCACTATAATCATCTACCCTTGTTTCAGTACTCTTGCTTTTGTCTTATGCCTACAGATGGTTGAGTAAAATCTAACATGTGAATTTTAGAATTTGTAATAAAATAGACACATTGCTTAGGGGTTCCTCAGGCTCTTCCACCTCCATTAGGTGCTTTTTAATCAAAGAAAGAGTAGTAAGAAACCACATAGTTATTTTTCTAGACTGTCTTCCAACAGCACTTTAATGTAAAAAGTCATTATGGATATTCAAGGAAGAAAAGCATAAGCAAAGGTTTAATACAACTGCTGAAGGTCTGAGTTTAATAGGAATAAAGAAACTACACTATCTAACTGGAATGTTGTATAATCCACCTTTCTTAGAATTCCTTTTTGATTTCTTAAAATATAACTCAAAGATCACAATATTTATGTGAATTTATCTTTGAAAAGCTGTTTGGGGGCAATCTATGAAGATGCTCATGGAGTTTGCCTTCTTTAGAAAAACCTTATGGAAGTTGAAGATTAGTTTTCTTAACAAATTCTTACCTTTCATCGTAGATAGCTTTAGCAGTGAGCATCTTTGAATTCGTCGTATTGATTTGTGTCTCTCATATTGACGAATGGATATCCATCAGGTTGACTGTGGGAATAGAAGTCATTTGTTCGAAGACAAGTTCAGCTTTTAGGAAATAAATATGTGAATTTACAGAAGGCTAAAATATCTGTGATGATGTTTGTGCTCATTTGTAATATAGCCATAGAATCATAGATGTTAGAACTGAAAGAGAGCATCCAGCTTAATCCCTTAAATTTATAGATAAAGACTCTAAGCAGAGAAGATGAGTCTCTTCGTCAAGGTTACATGGATAATGAACATCAAACCATAAGCCTTATTGGTCCCAAATTCAGTGTTTCTTCCACCATGATACAACCAAAATATTTTAAATACTGCTAGAATTAAATTTAAGCCCATAGAAATGACCATTTATTGATTGAAATCCAAGTATTTCTTATTTTTATCTTTTTATGTCATCAGTTTTACTTCTTTGAGAAGCCCATATTATTTTTCCTGGCTCTCTAATGGAAACATTAAATATCTTGGTTTCCAATTCAATATCACACTGAAAGTACTTCCATTCATTTATACTTTGTGTTCAATCAATTAATAATAGTTTTTTTCCACAAGCCATCTAGTTTCTGTTTTAAATTTTAAAGCTCCTGGAGAGCAAGGATGTCGACACTTTCCTATTTGGTACAGGCCTTGTTAAGTGCACTTAGGGACCCTATTTAAAGAAGTGTCTTAATACAAAGTGCTACTTCTTTCAAATTCTTATTTTATGAGAATGTCTCTGTGCTCTGGGGCAGGCCCATGTCTATTTTCTGTGTGGCATATACTTCCTGCCAGCGTTTGCTAAGTGATAGTCATTATAACAAGAATTATTATTACAGCTCCATTCCTTCTGTTTCCTTTTATTAAGCCCACTCTTCTACCAACTAGCTGAAGAAGCTGATCACATGGAAGGCATTTGGGTTTTACATAGTCTTTAAAGGACTTGTTTCAGCGCATCATAAAATACAACCTCATTATGGAATCTGAAAATTGGAAAGCAATCTCTTGTGCCTACCCTGGAAAAATATTTTAAATAAAAGTTAAAAAATCCTCAATAACCCTTCAACAACTAACTTAGGTTACAGCCACTAAAATTAGTTATTTTATATCAGGCTTATAAATTCTTATTGTTGCAAAGGAATCCCATGACTTATATTTATGTCTCTTGTGGAAAGATTATTTAACAAATTGTTATGGGTAGTGTAGAACATACGTAGTAGTAGGTAGAAAAAGAATCTCTGTTTTGTTAAGATCTTTTAATAACTACCTATTTTTCTGAAAAATACTTTTGCTTGTTCTGAAATTTTTAATAGAGTTATCATGAAATGAAAAGAAGTGAATGAATAGGGAATTGGTTAAAATCAATCTTGGGACTGATTTGCCTTAAAGGGTAAATAGGGTAACAAATGTTCCTAGGCAAGCTGTAAGACAGTCCACTAGGTTTTACTTGCCACTGTCCAACAAAAGTGACTATAATTTGGGTGGAGGAAAAAAACAAACCTTGGCTTCCAGAAGAATTGCTCCTGAATTCAAATGCAAAGCATAATCTGGTGACTGGCTACATCCACAATCTGTAGCAGTCTCCCTTAGCAAAGGAGAATTATACTGAAATTTTAGATTTATACTGATATTTTAGATTTATACTGATTATACTAATAATATGTGGCTGGTGGTCCTGAGCTGGAAGCTCCCATGTTATTTAGGAAATTTCCTTGGGAAATAACCTTCTTGATCCCATATTTTGAGGACAACTCAATTGTACATGGAGGGCCAAAAGAAATACCCAAGTCAGAAAGCTGCACAGCATTCAGGCAAAATCTAGTTGGAGAGGAAAGCTGTTTCCATGATTAGCGAGCTTCCCCAGCTAGCCTGTAGGTGGGTGTGTTTAACAGAAGGAAGCAATGGGAACCCGCCTGTCAGCCAGCCTTTCGAGCTAATTAGCTCAGCATACAACAAAGATAAGTGAGCCTGGGAAGAGGGCCCCCTGAGGGGTCTTTAGATTCTGGGAAATGTCTGATTGGCAGATGTTAAAAGGGATTCTTTGGTAATCCAGTGCATCAATGAGCTGCACAAATTCAGTCCAGGACTGCAAGAATTCAGGCATGAGGACACTCTGTGCAGGAGGCTCACACAGGCAGACCCAAGATGGACAGAACCTTGGAATCTCTGAGACACATCATTGCCCAAGTCTTGCCAAACAGAGACCCGGCTCTAGTCTTCAAAGACTGTAAGTACTGAAGGGAAAGGGAGTTTTTTGACTTTTTAGAAAATAGTCCTAAACGTCTAGTCACATCCTATTTAAGTACGATTTCTCCTAAATCTCTGTAGTCGTGTGCTGTGGTCTAAGTGATATTTAACTTGTTCCTGACTTCAGTCAGAAGAATGATTTCATTTCACCTACAGGCATCAGGCGCTCGGTTATTTTGTCAATAATACATCTTGCTAACTGTTTAGAAGTCTCTCCTTCTAAAATCTAAGACTTAATGAACTTTTTCAGATGCTTTTTAAATAAAGCAAGGCTGACTGGTACTTAGATTAAAACTAAAAATAACTTGAAAATGACAATAAAATGTATCTAATTTGTTAACCTGCTTAATACTCTACAGCATATCTCTATTATGTTAAATCAAGTATTGTATGTGTGAAAATTTTTGTTGCAAACAAAAGGTAACAATAAATCACCACTGTGCTCTTAAATTTTGATAACAAATTATAATGCTTTAGTTAAAAGGCCAATAAAATGAGATGCCTCCCAACCTCAGCGGCATTCCCCAGGTCCCCACCCTGCATCTACATGGCATGGCAAAGTTATTTCAAAATCTCTTTTTTTAATGATTATAAAAATAATTCAATCAAGCTTTCCAATTCTTGCAATACTATTAAACCATTTGTCATATAACTTTGTTTCTGGAACCAATTTGATTTCCTGCTGCTGCAAAGCAGACTATCTTCATGTTGTATCTTATCTACAGTAGGTTTCATATTACAAAGGGCTTCTGAAATAGAACTTTGCTGTAGAACTGCCCAAAAGGTAAAATGCATATGAATTTTTTTTAACGTCAATAGGTTACAGCTTTCCTCTTTGTGAATCTAGTTATGTTTGTCTCCATCAAAACATCAATGGTTTGAATTTTACTTTCTGATTGCTGAATAGTGTTCTTTTCCAGATGTCCCTATAGTTTATATTTCTCATATGTGTGGTGAAGAAAGAGAAATGGTAGGCTATTTTATTCTGTAAATTTTTCCTCTTAGAAATTAAACTGTAACCAATCTGTCCTCTAAGGCATAAAGTGAAAGACTTTTCTTTCTTCCTCTTTTTTAAAATATTGTCTTCAAGCATTTGTCAATAGCTATGTCAGATCCAATAAAAATCAGTCCCTCCCCTAGTCTAGCCTGGAGTCTATTCAGGTTTGGTATGTTTTTTTAAGTGAAAAGGGAAGGAAAGAATGTCTCTCTCTTATAATAGTACTGAATTCACTAGGGAAGGACAAAAGGGCTCTTGGGCTGCCCAAAGCCTTGGATAAATTGTACAGGACCAGGAGTCTTATGCTGAGGGTTTGGATAGTAGAAGCAGTAAAAAGAAATAGAAGGGAAATTTTTCACCCAGCTCACTGAAAATTTAAGAAGTTTAAATCTGAAATTGTATGGCCCACTTTTTAAGCCGAAATTTTGGCAACTGTTTAGAAGAGAGAATAGAATGGAAAAAGGGTTACAATGAAGCATACAGTAAGTTCTGTCCTCCAAAACTTCGCAGGAATTCTTTTATATGGAAAAACAAACAAGTGTCCTATTTTATATATTTTGTTCATTAACATAGGACCTAAATTTGCCCAGATAGCATTACTTGCTTACCCTAGAAAGGACTGTCACTCTGCAACTTCTTGCATGACCTAATAATAATAGCTATGAATATTAAACTGCTGATCCTCTTCCTTCTGGCTTTTCTAATCTGAAAAATGACTAAATGAAAGTAAGCCAAGTGGCAAATTTCTGTACCAGGAGTTTTCAGAACATCAAAATATCTTGCCATCCTCGTGGAATAAGTGGGAATGGGCTTGCTTATTTCCTGGGGCAGGACATCAAAAGTCTGTCTGGGCCCTTGCCATGCCCTGGCAAACTGTGGGTGCTGCACGTGCCAGAGTTTGGTGTATGGACCCATTTTCTTTGGCACACCCATAGGTTGCTGCCACCACACTCCTCCTGGCAGCCTCTAAAAAGCTGCCACGAGCCTTGAATGGCAGATTCTGAGCAGTCCCCTCTGCTAGTCACTCCTGGCTCGTCCCCACCCCCTCCAATCTCTCTCTGCCAGAAGTAAAGGGCTGAGCACTTGAGCACATCATTGCCAATTCCTTAAGACAAGTTGCTACCCTGCTTTTCTACAAGGTGAAAAGCTCCTCCAAGAATTTTTAAAACCCAGCCCAGCTGAACATAGGAATATACACACAAAAAAGCCACTTTTTCTAAATTTCTTTTCTGTGAATGCAAAGGCAGTTTTTTCTCTCTTCACTCTTTGGTCACACATAATGCAGGGAGTGTAAATGATCATTTGATTCATTTGTTACCCTCAGTTGGCTTTTGATTTGCTTAAAAACAAGCAACAGTAACTAAATTTTCTCTTCGAGTCAGTCAGGAAAAGCACCCAGAAAGTTCTCTGGTGTGAGACATATGCACACAGGAACAGTTGCATTCATTTAAAGAAATAAAATTCAAATGTTTTTTTCAGCCAAGAAGGCCCTTCAAATGGCACTTTGCAATACATTAAATCTCGCATTTTATTTTGCACAAGGTGTTCATCTGATAATATTAATAGTTGTGGTTTGTTTTTTTCTCTCTTGGAAGGAAATGAATTCCATAACTCTTTTTTTCCTTTCTCTTATTTTACTTTTTATACGGAAAATAATGGAAAGAAGTTTTAAATAAGGTGAACTGTCAATTTGAAGTTTTTTCATCCAAGCTGACACTGGACTGTTCTCTATTTTTGTAACAAGTTGCACTGAAAGTCTCCACACTACTAGATAGAATCTCTTTGCAGACAAAATATGGCATGTCTCCACATTGCTTTTCATCCTTGGTTTTGTGCAATATCCAATTTCTTTTCATGGGTCATGCATCACAACCAAAGATGAGCTACCCTAAAACCAGCCCCATCCACACTTGTGAGAGAGTATGTGAGCTTTCTGTTTGCCAATGTTTGATAGGTCCTCATGTGCTTTCTTAAAAGAAATCACCACATGATTCAAGATGGCTACACTTTCAGATCCTAATCTAAGTGTTAACTCTTCAAATTATGAGAGCACGATACGTTTATCTGCTGTCTTTGGGCTCTTTCTTCATCCACATAGTAGTAACGCTAAGATGTCAAGTCTTCATTACGTGATAGGCACTATGCTAGAAACATTTATTCTTCACAGTAATCCCGTAATGGAGGTACTATTGTTATTTATAGATGAGACAACTGAGGCTCCTGGAGGTTAAAGTGACTTGCCCAAGATCACATAGCTAGTAAGTGACAGAGCCAGGATTCAAATTCTGTCTTCCAACTCCTTACCTTTAGACACTACAAGACATTGTCTCTCGGAGGTGCTAATCACCATGTCATTAGTGTTGTAATGGCAGTACAGTTTGAGTATCCCTTATCTGAAATGTTGGGACTAGCAGTTTTTCAGATTTCATATTGTTTTGGATTTTAGAATATTTCGATTATATACACTTAAGCATTTGAAATCTGGAAATGTGAAAATATGAAATATTTTCCACTGAGCATTTCCTTGGAGTATTATGTCAGTACTCAAAAAATCTCAGATTTTGGAGCAGTTCAGATTTCAGGTTTTCAGATTTAAGATTCTCAACTTGTATCTGTTCAGGAAAACAGAGAGGGGAAAGAAATTAATTTTTCTGGGAGTCTGGAGGGAGCCCATTAAGTAGTCACATCTGAACAGGAGTATGACAGGAAAGTGGAGAAAGGAAGGGCATATTTTAGGAGAGGGACCAGCTTGTCCAAAGACAAATTGGGCAATACAAGAACAATGCACAGGGGCAGGCAGAGACCAGCTGAGAAGGCATGTTGAGTCATGCTGACATGCAGGTAATAGGGAGCCATTG
The DNA here is from genome assembly GCA_963574885.1 of Lepilemur ruficaudatus. Lineage (NCBI taxonomy): Eukaryota > Metazoa > Chordata > Mammalia > Primates > Lepilemuridae > Lepilemur > Lepilemur ruficaudatus. Next base: position 4,062 of record CAUYRT010003978.1, on the reverse strand, counting down.
GAGTTAACGGTGATCCTAGATTAGTCCTAGAAGTTTATGGCCTTATGTTGCATTGGGGAAAAGTTTATATTGACATCTGTTAGAGGTACACTTCATGATACTTAACTTAGGGTTGCAGCTTTTTCTCAGCAAGAAACCATTTACCAACTCAGGTAAGATGCAAGATTTGTAAATGTCAAACAGGTCTATAGGGAGAAACCACTGTCACTGATTGAAGGCCAAAGTCAAGGAAATGTTTTCAAAAAGATTGTTTAAAAGCTATCTTAGTTGTCACTGAAGCCATGAGAATGAGTTGGTTTATAACATTGACTTATAAAGTGATATGTTACATTTCACTGATATTTTCTCCAAATTTTATAATGAAAAAGTAAGATGGAATCTTTACTAAAGATTGCACAATTGGAAGCAAATTTCTCACATATTTGAGGTGCATTAACTCTTCCATTTGGGAAAACATTTTTCTACATGAAAGGTTTTATTTATATCAGATAGGTGAATACTTTACTTCAAAGAGTACATTTTTACCCTTTGGAAAAATTGAAACAGACTATAGGCCTATTAAAAACATCTTAGTAGTCATGAATCTAGCTACATGCAGCATGAGAGAGCAAAAATCCTCAAGAGTCAAGTATTTTTTCCATCCCATGCTTTTTAGTGGTTATTTGAAATCTATAAATTTGCTGATAAATTTATAGTTTTCACATTTCACAGAAAGGAATGGAATAGGATGTAAGGGATGACGGCTCTTGTGCAATAAAATCCCTACATATACTGCATTGCATTCCACTACATAAAGTGTATCTGAAAGTATACAGTTTCAACAAACAAACAAAACCTTGCACTGCTTGCTAGCTGATTTTAGAATAATGACTGCATCTTAATGACAACATTTTGAACTCTGATAATTCTAGCATCTAAATGGTGAATATCTGTTCTACTAAAGCCTATTCAAATGCTAATTTTACTTTATTTATTATAGGATACAACTATTTTTATTTGAATTTATACTCAGAGAAAAATGTAGATTTCAGTTCAGCTATTGGTGGCATACGAGCTGGTTCTTTTTCTTTTTTCAGGAAATATACATTTGGCAAATTTAAATACTAAAAGTCTCAGCCCCAGAGGACAATTTTTCAATGAAAAAAAAGGTAGCTTCTTGATCACTCAATGGCCTTATCTGTCCTAATACATTTATTTCTTATGGATAAATAAGATTTAGCAGATCAATTATAAAATATGATAGACATTCATCCTGGGAGATCAAATCTGGGGCCTCTTCATCGACTGCTGTCTCATCTCACCAGAGATTTTTTTTTAACAGTTAGGATTTGTTAGTCTGAACTCAATTTTAACAACTTCTGAAACTCATGTGTTAAGTTACAGCCCATAATAGGATACAGCTGCATAAGGGTGAGTTTCTAAGTTATGATCTTTCTGTTTAAATGATACGGTTTTACTGATTATGTGCTACAGATTGATTTAAGAAATGTAAGACAACTTTAGAAGGCTTTCATAAAAGAATCTTCTTTATTTAATACATTTCATATTGAAGTTTTAAACCAAAAGGCTCTTATTTCTTTTCTTCCATGTTCAAATGCTCATATAAGTTTAGTCTGTCAAGGTAGTTAAAACAATCCTGTTTCAAAAGAAAAAAAAAAGAATCCTATTGAAAGTTTAACATTGAAAAAATGGACAATTATTATACTCTCTCTAACTCTATATTTTCTCTCTGGTGTCCATGAAATGTTTGAATTACAGGGGTTTTTTCCTACTGTGATGATAATCAGTTGATCCCTATTTTGATCTCATCCTGATAAACAGCTGTGGGAACCCATCATTTAATCACCACTCCTTTGGCACTTACGGCCTGTACTCTTTAGTTGACATTTCTCTCACGTGGCTCTGTACTGAATGTTATCGCTTCACTGGGGTGTTTTTGTCCACACCTAAATTGTAAGTCTCAGGAGGGCAGAGCTGCACCTTGCGCTTTTCGGTAACCCCACGGTGCCTCCCACAGGGGCAGGCACTTAGCAGGTGCACAATCAGACACATGTTGACTGCTGATTCATTGATTTTTCTCTCTTAAAAAAGGAGGCAAAGGTTTTTTCATTGCTGGGTATTCTCCTTTATGATGAAATAAACTGTCCCAGGACCCTTTTAAGCCATTCATCCTCTGACTCTATTGTCACAGGCTATTTGTATGCAGGGTTGACAGCCAGAACAGACAAGAGGGAGCATGGAGGAAGAAGGGGCTCTAAAGATAAATAGACACCCCACCAGAGCAGCTCAGAATCCGGTACATCACATTGGCACAGTGGCTTAAATTGCCCATCCTTGCATTCATCCACCAGATCTGCCCCCTAGTGTGAGTCACTGAAGCCATGCACCATACTTTTTAGGGCCAAGCCCTGTGTCTGGTGTGTAGACCCTGGTTAAATAGCTGTGGCAGGATCTTGAAGAACATTCTTAGAATGACTATTTGCAGGGAAAGAAGATACATTATATGCCTAAAGCCACATTTGCACAGATTTGACCATTTTGACTAAGCAGAACTGATCATTAAAGCAACCAGTGGGACTGATCCTTGGTTGGTTATCTAAAATCAATGGTCCTACAAAGTCTCTTTTAAATACAGTGCAGTGTCATTGCCCAGTGGAACATGAGAGAGATATGTACATTCTGATTGGTTAAATAGGTTATATCAAGTTTTTATTTCATGTAACTTTTGAGATTGAATGACATCATCTGACCCATCGTACACATATAAATCACATATGTGAACTCGGGCTGCTGCTGCTGTTTAAGTATGGTATACTTAATGATTTTTTATTTTAATTTGTCTTTGTGATTCCCTCTTGCTCCTTCATATTATTTTTCTTCTCCCTCCTTAAAAAAAAAAAAATTACCCTGCACTTGCAAATATATAGAAAAAAGTGTTATTTAAATTTTCCCTCAAAAGGATTTACAGTTCAACAGTTTTAAATTCTGAAGGTGAAAATTAAACCAAAAAGAAATATATACCTTTTGCATGTTTTATAGAATCTCTTGGGAGGTTACTTTGTAAAACAACCTGAAGGATCATAATTCCCTCCAGAAAAAGTTTTGGGTAGGGGGTAGTATGAAAGAAGAAAAGAAAAAGCAAACAAAAGAAGAAACACAATCAGCTTTCCAGCTGCTGAAGAAGCTAAGCATTGACTTGGGAGCATTACCAAAGGAAAGTCCTTCTGCTGGGAACAAAGTGAGACTCCGAGCTGTCTCAGTCCCGCTGTGTGCTGTGGCTATCTTTGAAAGAGTCTACACAAAAGAAAAAGGGGCTGGAGATTCCTACATGTCATACCCGACACACAAGCTGTGTCCACAGATTCCTTAGCCTGGTCAAAACTTAGCAAAGGCTGAGTGTGGTTATAAGCTAGCCAGCCAGCTCTGTTTGTCAGTGTCCTGGGATTCAGCCAAGCCCAACACAAGACCCAAAGGCACCCCATTTTTCAACCCATTTTGCATGACTGGCAAATCAGCACCGCACTCTGAGCTTGCTCCTCAAATTATTTCTGGGTCCTTTTCCTGTTTTTTTCTCAACAAAACTAGGAAATCACATTGATTAGAACAAGCTGTACCTAATTGAATTGCTAAAATAGAAGATACTAATTAACTTTATTTTAAAATATCACCTGCTGAGGATAATTTACTTAGAGCTTATATTAAAATATTACATAACATAAATCCATCTGTTTAGAGGCAGAGAATCAATCTGAAAAATATGTTAATATCTTGAAAGCCTCTTAATGATTTATCCTTAAATGGCAGCCTTTCCAATTTTGTCTTTAATTGTTTTTGGCAAGGGTAATTTTACCCAGCTAGAATTTTTCCTCATGTAAGGCTTAAAGAAATTGGTTTCTTTTTTCTAATAGATTTATAACAGACTTTTTTTTTTTTTTGAGACAGAGTCTCACTCTGCTGCCCAGGCTAGAGTGAGTGCCGTGGCGTCAGCCTAGCTCACAGCAACCTCAAACTCCTGGGCTCAAGCAATCCTTCTGCCTCAGCCTCCCAAGTAGCTGGGACTAC
>CAUYRT010003975.1:0-10297 GCA_963574885.1 Lepilemur ruficaudatus | reverse complement strand
GGGTCAGGGGCAGAAGGGGGCAGTCTGGGAAGTGGGGCCTACCAGGAAGTATTTGTGGTTTCCCAACAAAAACTCCTGTCCAGCCCTCCCTGCCCTGTGCGCTGCAGGCATACAGCAAGGCGGGGCAGCTCTGGGAACGGATGTATATTCTGGGGCTCCCCTCCTCCAAGGCAGAACCCCAAAGCCCAGTCTCAAGACATTCTTTTGGAAGACCTTATAGTACTTGTCTCTCTTTAAGACTTGGGATGAAAAACTTGATGTCTTAATGAAAGTGAGATGGAGCAGGAGCCAGCCACTGATTCATTGTGCTGGCGGTCAGCCACTTGACCTCTCTGCCTCAGTTTCACCAGTGAGGAAACTGAGTGAAATGGCAACAATTGTGCTTGCCCTATCACAGCCACAGAGCTATTGATTTGAAAAATCAGTGCATAGGTTTTTTTCTTTTCTTTTCTTCTCTCTCTCTCTCTCTCTCTCTCTTTTTTCTTTTTTGCACTGTGCAGTTTTAAATGCAAGACTCACACTTGGTGTCTATATAAACAACTAACAGAAAATAGAGGTTCTGAGTTTTATAGGCAGGGTCAAATTTAGGTCCTTGGTATTATGAGTTTGGTGTTCACGAATCTCCTTAGCAAGCAACTAGCCTGTGATAAACGTTGCAACTTGGTGGAGCACAGCGTGTATTTTTTCCTGATGGAAATGAACATCGAAGATATAAAAGATTTGATCTAGGAAAGGAGAAGCTGCCAAGGACTCCGACTTGCTTGCCTAATGCATCATTATCATGTGTTTCTCTGCTCTCTGGGGTTGGAAAGCCACTCGATCTGCATATTACTAATGTCAGGGTGGCAGAATGCCCTAAGAGCTCGCTCTTTTCATTGTTTGGCTTTGCTAAGATTTGGCTTCATTTTTTCAAACGTGCATCCAACATCTTGCTCCAGCAAACTGGAGGTGTTCAACAAACAGCCAGGGAGTGCTTGGCAACATGCCAAACAGACAATGGGCAGTGGATGCCTTCTAGCCCAGGGAGTATGAGCTGCACCTATGGCCAGGCCCCCAAGGACATCCCTGCTACTTTCAGAGTTTGGGATTCAAAATAGAGGCTGCTTCCTGAAGCCCAGTACTCCCAGAAGGCACAAGACATGCAATAAATAAAATACAACACAAAACAATCAAATAAAAAGCTCCGTCAGAAGGTGCCTCTTCTGCCTCTATCTAAATGCCCCACCTACCCGCAGTGGCCCCCTCTCTCTTCCTCAGTTCCCAGTCCCCAGGCCTGGCCCTGGCCCCAGGGTCCCATCCCCTCCTCCTGGCTGGCCTTGGGTAGTGCCCATGCTGGACTCTTGGCCCCTGTGACCCCAACCTCCACCTCCTAGCACACACTCACCTCGGAAGTTGAGGGTAGAGAAGGTCTGGATAGGGAGGTTGATCCTGAAAAGGGAGAGACCAAGCCCCCAAAGAGTTAAGGACCCTCCCATCTCTCCCTGTGACCACCCTTCAAGGCTAGCCTTGGTCCTCCCTAAACACTATCCTCAGCTGTCCCAGTTCCACTGACCCCCACACTCCCACTGCCCACACTACTCAGGGAATGGGGTCAAAGGCCAATTGCAGCTTCCCCAGGAGTAGTCCCTTCTGGAAGGATCATCTATTTTCAACTCTAGCCTGCTGCCATGACACCAGGATGCCCAACCCTATCGCACCCTCCAGTTCACCAAGGTTTTCTTCTTGCTCCTGGCACTGCAGGATGTAACAACAGCAGCTGTGGGTAACATACATTGTGTGTGCCCACCCTCCAGCAGGGCTAGTTCCGGGAGCTGACCATCTATGCCTAAGGCTGGAAAATGCAACACTCCTTTAGCTACCTTCAAAGGCCATCCGTAGGTAGATGCCATTCTAGGAAATCTAAAGTTTTCCTTTAGGTGTAAGCCTCTATCTAAACATGTCTGCTGCTTTTTAAAATTTTCACATATTATTATTTTTATGAGTATCAAGGGGTACCAGTGTTTGGAGTAATTGATCTATTTTAAATTGAGGTTAAGTTTACATATAGTGAGATGCACAGATCTTTAATGTACAATTCAATGAGTTTTGAGCAGCGTCTACATCCATGTAACTATCAATCCAAATCAAGATATAGAACATTTCTATCACCCAGAAGGATCGTGTGCCCTTCCGGTTGTTTTCTGTGTCTATAGGTGGGTTGCTACGAGCACATTGTCTGTGTCTTTCCCTCTGAGCATGTGTGTTTGTGCTTGCGCCCTCCGTGTGTGTGTCTCTTCCCCCACTCTGGGCCTTTCCATGTACAAGGCTTTCTCTCTCCACCTCTGTCTCATTTGTCTCCATCTCCTCCCTCCCTTTCCTTTATCATTCCCCATTCTGCTTTCATCTCTCCCTTGACTGGCAGTAATATTTTATTACTGGTTGCTGCATATGGTTTTATGCTGCTGGTTCTTAATTCTGAAGGTGGATAAGGGAATACTTTATATTTCTCTTTTTATAAACGCTGTTAATTAAATTGCTTTTTACTCAGGTGGCCTTGGTTAATTCTCTGCAATTAGCAGAGTGGCGGCATCTTGTATAAAATTGTTTCCAGATCTTGTTGAGGTGAACCCAAGCCCCGGGGGGCAGAAATGGGCCCCCAGCACTACAACCCCTGCCTCGCCCCTCACCGGCTCTCCTCGCCCTCCAGCAGCTTCCGGTAGGTGGCAATCTCCACATCTAGGGCCATCTTCACATTGAGCAGGTCCTGATACTCGCGCAGGTGGCGGGCCATCTCATCCTTGAGGTGCCGGATCTCCTCCTCCAGGCGCGCGATGTTGTCCTGGTAGCCGCTGGCCTCACTGGCAAAGCGGTCCTCCAGCTCCCGCATCTGCCTCATCAGGGAATCGTTCTGCAGCAGAGGGGGAGCCCAGGTCAAGGACAGGCTGTCTTGGGAGGAGGACACTAGGGGACCAAGACAGAGACGTAGGCTTGGGGCTGGGAGGCGACTCCAGATGGTCAGATCCAGGAGTTGTCAAAGGCTTCTTAGCCAGTGAACCCTGAGCCCAAATGAAGTCTATATGTGGACACTCAGAGAGTCAAACAGATAAAAAGAAGCATCTATACTCAGCCTCCCTGTCCCTCACACAGGGAGATGCCCCAGGAACCCTCTGACTCCTTTGTGCCCAACTGGAATCCACACGTCTGGCGAGTGGTTTTACCCCAGTTGTAGATTTGAGGAGATGAACGCCCAGAGAGGGTCTGTGATGTGTCCAAGGTCAGAGTGAGGGTGTGAGCTGCAGGCAGGGAGGGCCTGGGCCTAGCGGGCAGGGACTCACAGTGCCCTTGAGGGCGTCGATCTCGCAGGTGTAGGACTGGATCTGGTGTCGGTATTCCATCATCTCCTGCTTGGCCTGGCGCAGCGCATCATTGTTCTTATTGGCTGCCTGGGTCAGGTCCGACACCTGAGGACAGAGAGAGGGGCCCTAAGATGAGCAGGATGCAGGATGCAGGTAGCACGAGCAAAGGAGCATAGAGATTCTGGGATCACCCTCCTCCCCATGGATGGAGCCACAGATAGCACCTCCAAACTGGGATTGAGGGGGACAGAGGTGCCAGAGTCCCTGGGCCAGGCCACCCACCTTCGACTTGTACCACTCCTCAGCTTCAGAGATGTTCTTAGCCGCGATGGTCTCGTACTGGGCCCGGATGTCCCTGAGGGCGGCGGTGAGGTCTGGCTTGGACATGTCCATCTCCACCTGGACCTGCTGTTCCTGAAGCTGGGCCTGCAACTCACGGATCTCCTGCAGGGGGTGGCTGGGCTTCAGTCCCTTCTCAGGGCCCACATAACACCCTCACACCCCTATTCCCAGAGTCTTTCCCTACCCCCACTTTCCAGCTGCTTTCCCATGCCCAAAGGACCCTGAGGCAGAGGGGCTGAGGCGTACCTCTTCGTGTACTTTCTTAAGGAACGCGATCTCCTCGTTGAGAGATTCGATTCTGCGCTCAAGGTCAATTCGAGCTAGAGTGGCTGCATCTACATCCTGGGAGAGGTCAAGCAAAAAGGACAGGGTCACCAACCACCCAGGTAGGGCGGAGGGAGACCCGAGCCATGCAGGGGGTACAGAAGTGGGCTTACCGCTCTGAATGCAGCCAAATTGTTCTCTGCTTCTTCTTTCAGCTGGATCTCCTCCTGCAGTCTGACCAAGACAGACGGAAGGACAGACAGTTGGAGAGGATAAAGCTGGTAGTGGAGATGACTGGCTGGGGGCTGACTAGGGAGTGGGCCCAAGGCAGAGGGTGAAGGCCTGTCTGCTGGGTAGAGTCAGGGGCCCAGAAAAGCAGTGGTAGAGGCTCCGCCCATCCAGGGAGGGCACACCACGTGGCCCAGTCTCTGCCCTGGAGCCACACCCTTGAGGTCTATGTCCTCACCAGACTGTGACCTCCCTAGGATTAGAAACTATTTTATCCACTTCTGTGTTCCCAGCTCCAGCCTGGCCCATATAACAGATCGATTAATGTTTGTGATTTTGGTGGCAGGAGGGTAACTCTGGTCACTTGCCCTATCAGAAGCAGAACCCTTGAATACTCCATATTCACTGCCCTTTTCATACTGGGAGCCTGGTGGAGCCTCCCACCCAGCCCTCCCTTTCTGAGGGCTGTAGCCCCCACTCATTCCTCTTTTCTCTAGCTTGGCCATTCACCTTGTGAAATGACACAGCCTCAGTAGGCCTAGGGGCCGAGCTCTCTCCTCCCCCACCCTGGGCCTCACCGCAGCTGAGCTGAGAGCTCTTGCTTGGACTCCTGCCCCCTGCCCTTCCCAGCCTGCCCAGCTTTCTCTGTCGGCTATCAGCCTCCCCATCCCTCTGACTACACTACACTCCGAGCCTCCTCCAGCTTCTCCTCCACCCATGTGCCCGCCTCAGCCCATCAACATCACCCCAGCCTCTTAAGATGCTTTTAAATGAGGCTGCCCACAGCGTCCCGGGCCCCCCAAGGTCTCCCATTTCCACCCATGATCTATATCCCCAAGAAAATTCCTCCTGTGTAGTGTGGGGGCACAAGGGAGAGACCTGGAGTCCATCTCCCCGTGAAGGACACAGGTGGATGACCCTCTCCGACCCCGCGTGAAGAACCCTAAACCCAGCCTCCAGGCCTAGCCTCCTCTGCCCTTCCCGCAGAAAGGGAGCGCGGGGCCCTCACTTGGCCTTGAGCCGCTGCAGGTCGTCGAGCAGGTTGTCGCGCTCGACGTCGACGCGGGCGCGCTGGTTGGTGAGCACCTCCACCTGGCGCCGCAGCTCGCGCAGCTCCTCCTCGTAGAGCTCGGCGACACGCGTGGGCTCGCGGCCCTTGAGCCGATTCACCTCGGCGGCGAGCGCCGCGTTCTGCTGCTCCAGGAAGCGCACTTTCTCGATGTAGTTGGCGAAGCGGTCATTGAGCTCCTGCAGCTCCACCTTCTCGTTGGTGCGCGTGGTCAGGAACTCCTGGTTCACGGCGTCGGCCAGCGAGAAGTCCAGCAGCTCGCCCGCGCCGTAGGAGGAGGGCGTGCGGGTCGCCCCCAGCCGGCTGGCCCGCAGCGACCCCAGGCCCCCAGCCCCGCCCGACGTGCGCGACACCTGGTACACGCGGGACGTCATCGAGCTCGAGGAGCCCTTGCTACCGAAGCCCGCGCGCGGGAACACGGGCGAGCTCAGCGGGGAGCCGAGCGGGAAGCCCGGGGCCCCGCCGAAGGTGCGGCGGTAGGACGACACGCGCTGGCTGGACGAGTAGGCCTGACTCATGGTGGCGGCGCGGGCGAGGCTGGGCGGGTGCACAGAGGAGGCGGCGGGCGAGCGGCCGGCCGGAGAGTGGATGCGAGGGGAGACAGGGCCCCCAGCCGTCGGCACTATTTGTATCCCTCCTGACATCAGCCCCCACCACCCCTCCCCTGACAGCTGCAGGATCCCGCTGTCCTGCCAGGAAAGGGCGGCCGCTGGGCTGGCCGTGGGGGCGGGGAGGCCAGCTCCCCCTCAGCGGGAGCGCCCCTGAGCAGGAGGGTGTGGGGCCTCGGAGGGGCTGAGCCACTCAGGAGAGCAGGAGGCAGGCCTGCCAACTGCTTTACCAGGGCAGCAAGCATGTTTGGAACCCCCAGGAGGCCCCTTTCATCCCTTGGGTGCTTGCCTTGTCTTGGGGGTGCTAAGGGGAGAGCAGGATAGAGGCGTCCAAAAGTTTGGACTTTTGCTCCAAGGAGAGACTTCAGGTCATTTGCTAAAGGGTCAAAGCCTGTTTCCAGGAAAGGCCCCAAACCACCTTATTTCTAAAGATTTCCTTGACGTTGCAGGGGTTTGAGAGGGCTCAGACAAAGACCAGCCAGGCCAAAGGGGGTCTCTAGACAGGCACGGAGGGTGGGAGGGCACCTGGCAGGCAGAGCAATCCTGGTCAGAGCCTGCCCGCCCATGTATGTGCACTGGCACCTGCTTTCTAACTCTGAGCCTCAGTTTCCCTCTGGATTAGTGCAGCCCTCTTCCTTCCCCCTATGGCTGAGGGCGGGGCCTCAGGTTTATAAACAGCAGGGTGATTTCCAGAAAGGGTCTGATGAGCTTTCAGTTTCCAACTGCTATGTACACTCCCACCCCTTCGACGGCTTCCCCTGGCTCCTGCCCCTTAGCCCCCCACCCTTCCCTGATTCATCCCCCTACTCACGCCACCCACACCCACGCACACCAGGGGTTTGTGTTTTGTCAGGAGCCGCACGTCAACCCAGCCATCTCCCTGGCAGCAACAGCTGCCAACCCGAAATACCAGAGTTGGTATTTATAGAGGAGAATGCATCGGCCCGGGAAACAAGGCATAGGAGAGGAGCTCCACGGGTGGGGGCCGGGTACCTGAGGAGACACAGGCGGGCATCAGATGGTTGAGGAAGGCTGGGGGTGACAGTCTCAGTCACTTTCCACCCCTCATAATGCTCCGGGCCCCCCAGTAGGAATGGAGCCCCATGGAGGGCTTGCCCATCCCTTCACAGCCACCTCTTTAGCACAAGGCACTCGCTGACCCCTAAGGACACCCACCCACACTTCTCCACAGAGCACTGGCTGTGTCTCTACACCTCCATCTGGCACTCCACAGACCCCTCTTAGTCCTGACCCTTTTGGAATCGAGCTCTGGTTTAGGAGCCCATGGCTGGTCATGCCCCAGCCCTGCCATCGCCACCAGGAGTAGTTACTAGTAGGCGAGTCCTTTACCTCTCTGAGTCCTCAGCTATAAAGTGGGGATGGTCAGCCTTGCCATGCCTACCCTCTAGGCCCTAGGGGTTTGAAGAGGGCCCAGTATGACTAATGCATATAATAACAATAGTAATACCTCGTATATACTGACCACCTGGTGTGTGCCAATCTGCTAAGCACTCCACACTCATGGTCCCCAATTCTCCAGCAACCCTAGAAGGTAGGGACTCGCACTGTGTCCATATTATAGCTCAGAGGGCTGAAGCAGTCTGACCCCAGAGCCTGTGCTGTGGCCCCAGGTGGGGTGTGAATGTGCCAGGTTAACTTTGGGCTTTGTCACTGCTGCCTTTTCAAAGCCCTTTCACAGTAAGTGTCTAATTTTCATCTAAGAGACAAGCGTATGAGGTGGTGGGGGAGTGCCAGATATTCTTATCCAGCCTTCGAGTCAGTGCAAGCTGTTGTGTTCTGGTTATTTTTGTGTTTCATCTCCCTAACTAGACTGTGCGCTCCTGGAGGATTTGGGAGACTATGAATCCTTAACGCATCCCAAGCGGCACCGTCCCTGTCATCCACTATGCGTGTGGGAGGCGGTGCATCCATTTCCGTGGTGCTACTGAGGACAGTATTTCTGGGACTCTTGTCTGTGAATGGTCTCCAGACCACATAAGGAAATTGGCCTTCGGACCAGCCCGAGGCCTCAGTTCCTTGGTGAAACGAGGCAGAGAACAAATAAATAAATGATGCTATCTATTCTCTAGTCAAAACCAGCAACTACCAGACTTGGCTCTGAACCACTTGGGATGGTTTCCAAAATTCAGTTCCACCCCTGAGGATTTGCTACCATGGAGGGCAGCAAAACAACACCCTGGCACTTGGAAGGCAGGTGAAAGAGGAGTGCTCCAAAACATGCTCTGAGCTGGGCAGCACTGCTGGGTTCAGAGTTTAGCTCCAGGGGGACCACTGCAACTTGGATACACTAAAAATAATAATAATTCCTCTGGATGGGTAGTGTACGTGGTACAGACTTCAAGATGTATGTAAAGGCATAAAGTGAAAAGTAAGTCTCCTTCCCATTTTTAACACACAGCCACCTCATACCCCTCTTCGGAGACAACGAGTTTTAGGTGGTTGCAGTTGTTTTTGTCGCCTTTCTGAGATACTTTATGCATATATATCCACATTTGTATAGATAGAACCCCCCATTCTGGATCCAGCTCTTTTCGATGAACATATATCTTACAGATTGTTCCATTTTAGTATGTTGACAGCTGAGTCATTTTAAAAATTGTGATAAAATATACATAACATAAAACACACCGTTTTAGCCATTTTTAAGTATACAGTTCAGTGGCATTGAGTAAATTCACACTGTCATGTAATCATTACCACCATCCATCTCCAGAACTTTTTAATCTTCCCAAACTGAAACTTCATCCCCATTAAAAATAACTCCCACTCTCCCTTCTTCCCAGCCACTAGTAAACATCATTCTGCTTTCTGTTTCTATGACTTTGACTCCTGGTACCTCATGTAAGTGGAATCATACCATATTTGCCCTTTTGTGACTGGCTTACTTCACTTAGCATAATGTCAAGGTTCATCTATGTTATAACATGTGTCAGAATTTTAAGGCTGAATAATATTCCATTGTGTGTGTGTATATATATATAATATTCCATTGTGTGTGTGTATATTTATATATATATGTACCCCACACTTTATTTACCCGTTTTTCCATCAATGAATATTTGAGTTGTTTCCACCTTTTGGTTATTGTGAATAATGCTGCTATGAACTTTAGTGTACAAATATCTGTTCAAATCCCTGCTTTCAATTTTTTTCAGAAGTACTCAGAAGCGGAAGTGCGGTATTATACGGTAATTCTATGTCTAAATTTTTGAGGAACTGCTGTTCCTCAAAACTGTTTTACACAACAATGGTACCATTTTACATTTCTACCGGCAACTCATGTGAGTTCCATTTTCTTCACATCCTTTCTGCTTTTTGCTTGTTTGTTTTATAATAACCATCCTAATGGGTTTGAGGGGGTACCTCATTGTGTTTTTGATTTGCATTTCCCTAATAATCAGTAATGTTGAGCATTTTTTCATGTGCTTATTGGTCGTCTGTATATCTTCTTTGGAGAAATGTCTATTCAGATCCCTTGCCCATTTTTCAATTGGGTTGCTTGTTTTGTTGTTGTTGAGTTGTTACTATATTCTGGATATTAATCCCTTATCAGATACATGATTTGCAAATATTTTCTTCCATTCTGAGGTTTGCCTTTCCCCTTTGCTTATAGTGTCCTTTGCTGCATACAAGTGTTTAATTTTGATGAAATCCACTTTATCTATTTTTTCTTTTATTGCCTGTGCTTTTCATGTCATATCCAAGAAATCATTGCCAAATCCAATGTCATGAAGCTTTTCTCTATATATTCTTCTAAGTTTTATAGTTTTAGCTCTTATGGTTAAGTATTTGAAACATTTTGAGTTAATTTCTGTATATGATATAAGGTAAGGGTCCAACTTCATTTTTTTGCAAGGTCTTCTCAGCACCACTTATTGAAAAAACTGTCCTTTCCCCATTGAATGATCTTGGCACCTTGGCTGAAAATTGTTTAACCATATGTGTGAAGATTTATTTCTGGGTTCTCTACTCTATTTCATTAATCTATCTGTCTTTATGCTGGTATCACACTATTTTGATAACTGTACTTCTGTAGTAAATTTTGAAATGAGAAAGGGTGAGTTCTCCAACTTTGTTCTTTCTCAAGTTTTTTTGGCCATTTGAGGTTTCTTTAGATTCCTTATGAATTTTTGGATGGGTTTTTCTATTTCTGCAAAAAATGTTGGTCAGATTTGATAGAAATTGTATTGAATCTGTATATCACTTTGGGTAGTATTGGTATCTTAACAATATTGTCCTCCAGTCCATGAATGCAGGAAGTCTTTCCATTTATTTTTGTCTTTTTTTTTTTTTTTTTTGAGACAGAGTCTCACTCTGTTGCCTGGGCTGTAGAGTGCCGTGGCGTCAGCCTAGCTCACAGCAACCTCAAACTCCTGGGCTCAAGCGATCCTTCTGCCTCAGCCTCCCGAGTAGCTGGGACTACAGGCATG